>VOQZ01000621.1:0-16709 GCA_008079305.1 Phytophthora palmivora
GTGTACTTGTCCGGACCATTTACCGCTTCTTGGAATGTCGATGGCTTCCGATAAATCCACAGTTGCTTCGACTGCGTTAGCACTTGCACGCCAAAACACAGAGGTGTCGACTCGTCATCTTGGTCGCCAGATTTTTCTTCTTCGTCAGGGTTCACTCGGTTCGGCGCACTTGCTTCCTCTAGTCCAACTCGGTGACGGACAGTGCGAGGCCTTCTTCCAACATCATCTTCGTCACTTGAACGACTCTTGCGCTTCCCCGCCTGCTTGTAGTCCGTTTGCGGAGGGCCATTATCATCGATGTCGAGGGAGGCGAAGTCCAGCGCAGTATCATCGACATCTTCGTCGGAAATCGGCTGTGCAAGTCCAAAGGTCGATTCATCGAAGTTGACATCGCGACTGATTACCACCTTCCCCGCCTCGATGTCATAAACTCGATACGCCTTCGACACTTCTTCATAACCCAGGAAAATATCTTCACGAGCCTTGGGTCCCACTTGAGTCGCTTCTCTCTTGGCGTCAAAATGAACGTCCGGCAGCCGAAGATCCGCATGTGCTTCACACTCGGCTTGGACTTGTACACGATCTCGAACGGAGTTTTGTCCGGCGACTTCGGAGACGGCAGACGATTCTTGATGTAGATGGCCGTCATCGCCGCCTCAGCCCAGAAACACTTGTCCAAGCCAGCGTAGTGGAGCATGCTGCGGCCAATAGTCACGATTGTTCGGTTGGCGCGCTCAGCAGTCGCGTTGGTCTGGTGCGCATACCGAACCGTAGGCTGGACTTCGATGTCGTGATCTTCGTAAAAACCTTGAGCGAGTTGGTCGCGAACTCCTTGGCTCCGTCATGCCGCACGAATTTCACCTTGGCATCGAATTGCTTCTCCACCTTGGTGATGAACTTGCGCAGACAGCCTTCACTCTCCGACTTGGCACGCAGATAGAATCCCGACATGCAGCTACTTGCTTCATCTGTGATGAGCAGTAAGTAACGGCTGCCACCCAGCGACTCTTCTTCCATGGGTCCACAAATGTCGAAGTGGAGGAACTCGAATGGCTTGTACTTGGTTTTGTTCGGGTTGCTCGCGAATGGTTTTTGGACCATCTTTCCTTGTTGGCAACCGCGACACATACTTGATCCACTCGACTTCGAGGGTACCTTCGCGTCCTTGATCATGTTGCTGTTGACCATCTTGCGAAGAACCTCAACCGGAGCGTGACCCATTCGCGCGTGTAAGTCGACAGTCTTTCCTCCTGTCACCGCATTCGCCGATCGCTGAGGCGTGTGAAGCCAGTAGAGTCCGTCCACGAGATCCGCCGTTGCCACGACTTGCTTCGAGCCCTTGCGCGCAACGTGCATCTTGTTGCCGTCGAACACCACTTGAAACTTGCCACTCTTGTTGATCTGTGGCACTGACAGAAGATTCTTACTCATGCTCGGCACGTACAGCGCGTCCTTGATCTCGATGTCGTGCTCGTCGCCGTTGGGTAGAACCACTCGTTGCACGATGGTCCCCACACCCTTGATCGCGGCCTTGTTGCCGTCAGCCACCGAAAGTTCACCTTCATCTTGCTCATTCAGCGTGGTGAACTTGGCCTTGTCGTTGCAGATGTGGTGCGTTGCGCCGCTGTCGACCGCCCACATCCCGGACACATTCTTGCCCGTCGAAATTCCACACTCCAGAGAAACTGCAAATGCCACTCGATCGTAGTCGTAGTCGTAGTCATAGCCGTCACTGCCGTTTCTCCATTGGATGTTGTTGGCCCCGCGTCCACGGCCATTGTTGTTGCCGCCGCGTCTTGGGCCCCGATTCTCATCCTTCTGCTTGGTCCAGCACTTGTCAATCACGTGCCCCAATTTCCCACAGTACGTGCATTGACGAGATTCGCGGTCGGTGTTGAACGCCTTGGCCGCGTTCTCCATCTTCACCGTCGCCGTCACCTCGCCTTGCCTCTTGATATGCTCGTTCGTGAGCACCTTCACAACGTCTTGTGCTCGCAGCTCTGCGTTGCTCATCTCCAAGTTTAGCACGACGTTCTCGTAGCTCTTGGGGAGACTGCGCAGCAAACAGATCGCCACGTCCTCGTCCTCCATCTTGGCGCCGATGCTGCTGAGCTTGGCGCTGATGTTGAGAACTTCATTGCAATGATGAAGCACATTGCCGCCTTCCGCCATCTCCATGCTGAAGAGCTGTCGCATCAGGTAGATGCGACCAGCCTTCTGCGATCCTCCGTACAGCGTCCTCAGGCGCGACCACGCCACCCACGCTTCCTCGCAGTTGTCCACCACGTGATGGTAGTCCGCGTCCATGTGGAGCAGCATCAGTCCGAACGCGATGTTGCTCGACTTGACGTAGTCGTCCTTGGCCCGAGTGTCCGCGAAGGTCGGAGTCGTCTCACGGTTCACGACATGCCACACCGACTTGGTCAGGAACACGCCACGCATGTAGCGGTTCCACGTCGCGTAATTGTCGCCGTTGAATTTGTCGAAGGAGACCTTGGTGGAGACGTCTTGGGCAGAGGACATGGTGCTTGGGCTCATAACCTGATAAAGGGTATGGATATTGGACGAAGAGAAGGGAAGGGAGAGTCACCACTCGGAGCTTGACCGGAGCGAGGACAGTAGACCACTTGAGCGGAAGAAGGAAGATTCGAAAAGTGATTGATTGAGGTCTTTAGCTCGCAAGACTACTTGCTATCTCTAGACCTACCGGATACACACTACTTGATTCTTTTCTGGATACTGAGTTACTACAGCCAATCAGAGAGCGCCACGTCGCTTCCCCATCTTGTACCTACGATCTTGTACCTACATGTAGCGTAATCGACGGTGGCGTAATCACTGATGGCGTAATCAACGTGGGATCGCATTGGACCGGTTCGGGTTAACCGGTTCACGGTCAATAACCGTTATCAAACCGGTTACCCTCAATAGCCTCGTGGCCAAGGGTTTCAAGCAGAAGTATGGCATCGACTACACCGAGACGTTCTCACCCGTGGTCAAGTACGTGACACTGCGCATGGTGATCGCTCTAGCCAAGTACTTGTCGTGTAGGACACGATAGAATTCTCACTTGTCGGGTGAGTTCCCACCAACAACACACGCTTCCCCGTGAAGGTCAGCGATTGTTGGATCAAACCTGAAGACCAGGTACGATCCCTTACACCGGGTCGGTTGTAAGCGCTTCTGTATACCGAGGTTGTTTTAGGTAACCCTTACCTACACCACTAGCCACGAGCTTAGACTAGGGTGTTATATTGCGCTTTCGCGCGTAACCCTGCAGTCCCTCAGAGGAAAGGGTACCGGCGTGTTAGGCCTTATACAGGGGTGTCGAGGTATAACCTCGACGGGGAGCAAAATATACACTAGGACCTTAATAGACCCTAAGTATACACGTAACGACACTTCACTGTCGCCTCCGATCTCTCGGCCACACCAACTCTTGGCCTGACCAGGATAAACTCTCGGTTCAATGTACCTTGAGTCTACCAACAGGCATCCCACACAACTGAGCGTGTCCTGGCACTTAAATAAGCTAGCTACACTTACCTAAGTCGGACTTGACTCTTGTTAGCTGGGGGAAGACTGCGTTTTATAAACTGCTTAATGTGAGGCTCAGAGAGCCTCTGTATGTCATCCTATGTTTTGTCCTATGCCTATATACAAATATCAAGTGTAAACAAATCACTGTAGGAGCCTCCGAGGTTTCAGAATAAGTACGACCGAGGGGTCGACAACTCACTCTTAAGTACGGATTTGGGACTGTACAGACGTGAGACAGGGGATCTGAGATGGGTACAGAGCCCTATCTCGGCCTAATCCAGGAAGCCTCGGCCAGGTTATATTAGGCTAGCCGAGGCTCTCGAATGTCACTATTCCTTCTCTGTCACTCCGTCGCGGGGTGTATAATCCTCCAATGGTGTGAACCCTCGCTTTTCACCGAAAGGTTCTGTGGCGGTTGCCCCCTAGCGACTGGGTCACTACCTCACCGTTAGAACCCAACACCACAACTGCCCCCGCCTCGACGCGAACCTTCCCAACTGGTGACCGTCGTGGCGCCTCATTCTTCAATTTCCTTCGCCCGCCATGGTCCGCCAGTCACGAGCTCTGGAGCGGGCTACCGCCGCAGCCATGCAGGCTCTCGGGCCTCAAGAACAGGTATGTAGCAGCTTGTGTATCCATCCGAGGTCTCAGTCTATACCTTGGCTCACTTCTTGCATCTTTAGACGTCTTCTGGTACGTCCTCAGAGGGCTCACACACTGTCTCCGAGGGTCGTGGAGCCGCTGAGCAGGCGGCGGAGGCCCCTCTGTCACCAACTCCCGCGCTGACAGTGGATTCAGCAACTCGCGGGGTGTCAGGAGGGTCTTCGCCTGTTTTATCGCCTTGCTCGCCTCCGACGTCTCCTCTTCCGCCTTCTTCCGAAGCAGACTCTCGCTCGACACCAACTCCCGCGCCGGCAGAGGATTCGGCAACTTGCGGGGTGTCTGGCGGGAGTTCTGCAGACGTTATCGATGAGGAGAGGCCTGTTGGTGATCTCACCGAGCAGTCAACTTGACCCTCGCCGACCTCAACTTCTGCAGCTCGCCAAGCTTGTTATTGGTGTTGCTCGCAATCCACCGTGCCGCGTCGACGTAACTTGGACCGTCGTCTGCAGAACGCGTCGAACCTCGGTGAAGTCTTGGCTGCTGCTATCGCTCCCGTCCGGATTCCCCTTCATGAATCCGAGGAGATGGTCTCGCTCCGAGACGAAGTCTCTCGATGCCAGGAGCAGGTCAAGGATGCTGAAGATAAACTCGCAACCGAGTTCCAGCTCCGAACGAGAGCTGAGATGTTCTGCACTCAAGCTTCTTGTGACTTCAACGCAGCCGCCAACACCCTACACTCCGTTCGGTTGGAGAATGTGGCTCTCTCTCGGCAGCTCGCGTTGGCCAACGCTGCCATAGCGACTCACGCCGAGTCCATGGCTCAACTCGGCCTTCGCGTGAAGAACGCCGAAGCTGACTCTGCTGCAGCTATGCGGACGATCCGAAAGGATCGGGAGCGCTTCAAGGCCGGTATGGTGGCGTATACCGAGCAGATGGCCAAGCTTCGGTCTTACCTGCTTCGGAGTGACAGCCGGAATGACGGTACAGTGCCGGCACGCATCCAAGCTCTGGCGACCGAGAACGCCGGTTTGCAGAGGGCCAACTCGATCCTCCGTCAGCATTCGGCCAACCACGGCCTAAACACTGATGCTCTTGTTCTTGCTTCGGTGGGCATCACGGCCGACAACATTGACTGGAATCTTCTCGGTCTGTCCCCTCCGCGCGTGACGGTAGAACCGCCTCCGGCTTCGTCTGGTCGTCCAGGTGGTGAATCAAGTGACAACGAGGCTTCGGATTCAGCACAACAAGCCATTTCGGTGCCTCTACGCACCACACGCAACCAAGGGAGCGACTCCGAGGATTCTCGACCCGTCGGACCACCTCCGAAGCGTCGTCGACTTCGTCGGCACCAAGTCCCCACGGCTACGTCTGGTTCGTCTGCCTCGACGGCTCCGAAGTCTCCGTTGCCACTCAATCGACGACTTGGTCGTCCTTCGGTGAAGCCCAAGCGTCGTTCGTCGGCTCCGACCTCTGTTCCGCTGCCGTCTACAGCGGTCTCGTCTCCTGCTGTTTCTCCGACGCCGGTTCCGGCTCCTGTTGCTTCGACGCCTGCCGCGCCAGCTTCAACTTCGGCCGCGTCAACTCCACCGACGCCTCCTTTGACTGCGTCGGCTGCATCCGTGGAAAATCAGTCTCCACCTGCTCCGTCTCAAGTGTCGTCCGAGGTTGCAGATGAAGGGCTCGAGGACGGTGAAGTGGTTGACGAGCCTCCGACAGCCTCCGATAGTGGCGCGGAAGATACTGAAGAGCTCCCTGACTCGGACGAGGATGCTCCTGCTTCCAACGCTGCGGCTTCTGGACCCTCGTCTGAAGTCATTGACTTGGCGTCCGGTAATGCGGCTAATGCCGAGGTTTCGAAGCCTGTGGACAGTCCATTCTCGTCTCCGGTGATCTCATTGCCTCGCAAGGATGGTCGACCTGTCCGAGGAGCCTCTGTGGTATCCGGTCTCCGTTCAATGGAGATGGTGGAACAAGAGCTCGCAGAGGACGATTTCGTCCTCGGTCTCTCTCCGACTGGGTCCACACCACCTGCCGTAGCGCAGGCACCTCCTACCACAGTTCCCAGGACTGACGGTCGCCAAGTCTCTCCAGTCCATCTTCCAAGCTCTCGACCGGTTGTGACTGCCCCATCTGCCGTCTCTGTCCCGGCGTCTTCGTTGTTCCGCCCTAGGCGGTCTCAGTCAAGCGCTCGGAGACCACATGCGGTGGTCACGGCAACGCTGTCTACAGCGCCAGGTCCAGGCTCGGTGACTTTCACTCCCATCGGCAGCAGCCTTCAGCTTCCTATCGGGTCGAAGAAGCTCGCCTCTCTTGCTGGTCCGTTCTTGGAGCCTGGTTTTACCGCCCCCGGTGCTCAGGAGGCTTGGTGTCAGATCCAAAACCGGAGTCTGTCCGAGCCTCTGCCGAAGGATGGAGTTTCGCCAGTGTCTGCTGCCAGTCTCTCTGCTATGATGGACTGGGAGAACTCCAGTCATCCGTGGCAGCAGCTCCGCCGCCGACTGCCCGAGCAGCCATGCCTCTTTGACTCCAGCGGATTTCCACCGGGGACGAAGATCTCTATTCGAGAGACTGGGCTCGGACGCACCGTCAAACTGTGGCGGCAGTTCCAAGGTACCTCCACGGACAGGACCGAGAAAGCAGACTTGGGTCTCGCCTTGTGGGAGCGTCGCCACTGGATCCAAGTCTCGGCGGTCGAGAATTACCTCCGCCGTCTCGAGAGAGAGCATGGGCGTAAAGATCCTCTCGTTGTCGCCTTGGTTGCACAGTGGAAGGCGTACAACAAGGCTCGGAACCTCCGTGCGGACCGTCTCCGTCAGCAGATGGTGTACCGAGTCTGGGAATGGAGTATTGAGCGTGACAGCAAGCCTCGGGAAAACCCTGCTGAGCTTCTGTTGGAGCCTTCTTACTTGCAGTACCCGTTTGAAGTGTTGGATTGGGCTCCTTCCACAGATAACTGGATTCAAGAGCTGGTGGTTCTCGACGCGCAACAGCCGTGGCGTAATTGCTGGATGGATGCTCCCGCCGAGCATCCGTATAACACTACCTTCGCTCCCTGCAACCCTGATGTGCCGCTATTTGTTCCTCGGCATCGCTCTCATGCAAGTGTGGAGTCCTCGATTGTGGTTAATCCAGCTCTGGATCCGGCTGCTATTCGTGCTTCGTGGGCAGCCGAGTCTTCGGACACTCCAGGCTCGGCTCCGGAGGCTCCGGTTTCCGGCATTTTAGGGTCTCCTCCTGCTGACATCCTGAGTGCCGGCTTGGACGTCCTCGTGGACTTGGCTACCGCCACCACCGAGATATAACCTCGGTCGGCGTATTTTTGTTTCGTCGTCCAAGCTGCTTCCGTAGTTCCAAGAGTGCTGTAGCGTAAATTGGTAGCTTGGTTTCTATGTCGTTCTTCGTCATAATTTCCAATTCACTGGTTCGTTTACTTTTCATCATGCAAATATGCAGGGTTCGGTACAGTAATCTTCATCACTCCTCTCTGTAGGCTGTACCGGCCCCACAGAGGATTCTCATTTTCAGTACAGTAGCTTCTTTTCGTCTGTCACTGCAGGCTGTACTGGCCCTGCAGGCAGGTCAATCTTCGGTGACGTTCCATTTAGTCCTCGTCGGCGACTTGGACCATTTGCAACCGTCGGTCACTGCGCTTCTCTCTCAAGTAGTCATAGAGAAGACCTCCACACGACAAATTGGACGCAGGTTCCCATGTTGGTTCATCGTATCCTAACCACTTCACTTTGAACTCTCGGACGGCCCGTTCGGTGCTTGTGGATAACGGGACGCGGTCGTCGAGAATAGCCTCGACCTCGTATTCGCCGGCGAGTTGATCAGGCTCCCAGCTATCTTCGGGAAGCAATTCCTCGTCGAAATCTAGCCTCGTTTCCTCTGTTACCTCCGGTGTCAGCCGACTCTTCGGTCGACTCCCGAATTCGCTCACAGCTTTAAGTCGTGATACATGCACAACAGGGTAGAACCTGTACCCGCTTCGGTCGGGTAGTTCCAACTCGTACGCGAACTCTTCGACCTTTCTCTTCACCCGGAATGGCCCATGCCATCGGTGTGCTAGCTTCTTCGTCAGTCCTGGTTTCACTCGTTCCATGTACAGCCACACCCGATCGCCAGGCTCAAACAATGGCCTCGGTGCGGTGACCGGGGTGTCATCTGCTGCCTCTGAGACAGAGTGTGCTTCGTCCGAAGGCTCGGTCTGACCAGTACTCGGTATAGCCGCTTGCTCTCTTCCACTAAGTGCTTCATTGTGTTTCCGGGCTCTCCGAGACTTCTCAGTGGCTTGATACTCTTTAGCCATCTCCAGTGCGATCTCCTGTTGACGGTTCACTTCTCGGCGCCATGCTAATGCGTCAGTTTGCCTTCCAGACCCTCGTTTGAGCGACGACGTCATCGCTCGGAGCGTTGACTGTGCGTCCCAACCATGAACAAGGTAGAACGGGGTCTCTTTCCGCGTTGTGTCCATCGAGTTGTTGATCGCGAAGATCAACTTCTCGGCGATCTCATCCCAGTCTTGCTGGAGCGGGTCCTCGGCGTACACCCGCACTGATTGCATGACGGTCTTCACCGACCGTTCTTGCTGGCCATTAGCCTGCGGACGGTAACTCAGAGTCGCCCTTGACCTTGATTGCATCATCTCGGCGAAAGCTTGGAATACCTCGCTCATGAAGCGTGGGTCGCGGTCATGACGGATCATTGTCGGAGCACCGAATCTTCGGTAGACACACTCTTCAAAAGCCTTTGCCACACAGAGTGCAGTTGTGTCGGCCATTGCTTTTCCCATCACGAAGCCTGTGAACGCGCACTGGAAGAGCAAAAGCGCTGTATTGCCCCTCCGAGACTTCGGTAGTGGTATGACAAAGTCCATCGACACCAGTTGGAACGGTCTCTCGGCGAGTACGTTGCCGGGCGAATACCCTCGGAACTGTGGTCGGCTCTTGCTAGAGCTGCAGTCGGGGCAAGACCGTACGTGCCTTTCGACGTCCGCGTAGAGACCGATCCAATAGTAGTCTTGTCTGATCCTGTTGAAGGTTCGGACAATGCCTTGGTGGCCGCCTTCTAGCGAGTCATGGCAGTTCTGCAATACCTCCTGGACCATCGTCAAGGGCACTACTAGACGTAGGATAGTCTCCTCTTGTTGTCGGTCGCTCTTCCGACGGCTCGTTCCGAGGTAGTATAAGACATTGTCTTCGCTTAGCGTGAACCGGTCCGACATCTTCCATGAATCTCTCGCTGCTCGATAACCGAGCTTCGAGTCTTCACCACGGAGCACTGTCTTGAGGTTAGACCATCTCAACTCCTCGTCCTGGGCTACTGCAATCCGTCTCCGACGCTCTCGTTGGACCGTCAGAGGTTCTATGTCGTTTGCACTTGGAGCTGTTGAAGTTGAATCCTCGGTGCCCAGTTGCACCTCTCGCACGTGGTTTTGAGCTTTGGTAGGCGTATCGTTCGCTTTGTCTTGACTGTCCGCTTCTCTTTGGTCGACTACTGAAGTCTCGTTGGCAAATCTGACTCGCTTCTTGTTAGCTTTAGCTTGTTGCCGGGTGGTCACCGTTAGTCGTCCGGTCTCAGTGTCGTCTTGTACAAAATCGAAAAAAGTTTTGCGACGGGTAGAGCCTGTTCTCACATGCGTTCGGACCGTGTTGACCGATGGTTTGTCCTCGGTCTCGGCCTTGGCAGTTGGTTCGTAGATGACGTCTTGAATGCGGTTTAGCGTGGTCAATTCTGACAGCCTGGCCTCGGTCGATACCACTTTAGACACCTTGCTCTCGAGAGTTTCGCTTGCTAGCGAATCTGCAGCGGCATTGAACTCTCGGACCACGTGCAAGTACTTCACTGACTGGAACTTGGCTGTAAGCTCTCGGTGGCGGTTCAGTTGTGTCAACAGTGATTCCTTACGACATGCGATCACCCCTAGGGACTGCTGGATTGCGAGTCTCGAGTCGCCCACGATGACTAAGTCCTCGGTCGTGTGCTCTAATGCAGCTTGTACTCCGTTGTTCATTCCCGCATACTCGGCGAGGTTCACCGTGGTCGCCTCGAGGTAAGCACTCGCAGCGGTCACTATAGTCCACTCTGGTAATCTCCACAGTATCCATGCACAACTGCCATAGCCACCGTGCTTTTCGGTCTTAGCCGAACCATCAAATGACAGCACGAAGCCTTGGTAGGACCTCGGTAGACGTGCGTACAGCAGGTTCGGGTCCATCCTAATGCTCGGTGACCCTTTGGTTGGTGGTGCAACTTGTGCTAACGAATCATCTAGGTCGACGAAACTCGTCAACCCCGCTTGAAGCAACTGCGCGAATGCGCAATCTCGTTCCTTCACCCGCTGCACCACTAAGTGCCACGGGGACAGCATAACTGCAAACTGGGTCGTGCGTCCGAACAGTGTCTTGGACTTATGTACCCAGTCGAGCGTCGAAAAACGCGTATAGACGTGGATGGTCCGACCTGCGAGCTGAGTGTAGCACACCTTCAGCAGCAGTAGCAGGGCTAAGACCTCCTTCTCGGCCGGATGATAGTTCATCTCGGCGTCCTTGAGAACACGCCCGCAAAACCGAACGGGGTGTAACGTGCCGTTGTGTTCTTGCATGAGAGTGGAGCTCAGCGCCCACTCGTTCGCGAAGAGCATGACGTGCACTTCTTTGTCTCGGTCGAAGTGCCGCAATATCGGGGCGTCCTTCACCTTCTGTTGAAGTGCTGCGAAGCTTCGTTTAGCCGCCGTGAGGTCACCCCCAGGTGCAAAATCTGCGTCCTTCAACTGGTACAGCGCAGCGCCGTACACTGCAAAGTCCTGGATGAACCGGCTGTAGTAGTTGAGCGCACCAAGGAACGACTGCATACCTTTCTTTGATGTTGGGAAAGGGACCTCCGTCACTGCTTTGATCTTCTTCGGATCGGCTCGAATGCCTTCTGACGAGACTTCATGGGACAGGAAGTCCACCTTTGACTGCACGAATATACTCTTCGTGAAGCTGACACTGATCCGACACTCTGTGAAGCGTTGGAGCAGTCGGTCCAGTGTCGCTAGACAGCCGTCGAACGTCTCGTTACCGAAGCATATGTCGTCGACGAAGGATCGTCGGTCGAACACCGGAACCAGCGAAGACTCGTCCGACTCGCCGTTCGTAAACATATCGCCCGTGGGACTATTCACCAACAGGGACACCGCGTCCATAACAGTAGAGGACTCTCGGTCGGCCTCGAACTTGGTTCGAGCCCTCGGTAGAGCCTCTGAATGCTGGTTGCAATCCTCGGTAGCAGCTGTTCGGGCATCTTTGGTCTGTTCTTCGGCTTCACGCATAGTTATCGCGAATTGCGACCATCCGCCCTTCGGCTGGACAAATCCCCAAAGAGCATTGTCGATCATCCGCTGATAAATCATCGGTGCGTTCTTGAGACCAAATGGCATCCGTAGCCACTCAAAATGCCCCAGTGCGCAGACAAATGCAGAGATCTTCCGAGCTCTCTGTGTCATCATTATGGCCCAAAATCCGCTCGCCGCATCCAACGAGCAGAACCATAGGTAGGCCTCCATATCCGTCAAAAGGTCGTCAACGAGCGGCATGGCGTACTCCATGATCGCTGTAACTGCGTTCACCATCTTGTAATCAATGCACAGACGAATATCGACACCGTTCTTCTTCAGGACAATCACAATCGGGGACGCCCACGGGCTGTCCGAGAAGGTAATCAGTCCGGCCCGTAGCAATCCCTTCAGAAGCTCGTACAGCTTCCCGAGAAATCGCAACGGCGTCCTCCGAGCCCTCTGTTTGATGGGCGCGTGCCCTGTACGTCAATATCGCACACCACACCGTATGCCGGTGGTGGTAGCGCATTGCCACTTGAGATCATGATCTTCTCGTGACGTTTCAACACATCAACCAGCTTCTGCTGCTGACCCTCATCCAGGTCCTTGTTTTGAACATTCGGACCGGTGTAATCTAAAGCGGTAACCGTAACCTCGGTCAGGTCGGGCAGGAATGCCAATTCCTGTGCGTAGTCGGTGAGCTCGATGTCGTTCGCCAAATGCTCGGACACGTCATTCTCTTCAGTATCGCGACCCGACACGACTCCTGCTGCAATCTCATGCATCGCAGACACGTAAGTTGCGTTCAATATGCACTCCGGATCTTCAGTAGGATACGGGGTGTGTGCGGCTCGGTCGTCCAGCTGGTCCACGTCCTGGCCCGAGGCGCTGATATTCTCTGACGTCACCCCATTCGGAGACTCGGTGCACAACGCATCGTCTGTAGCGTGAGGCAAGAACCCTCTCTGAGTTTGTTCCGACACTCGGTCGCCAATCTCCGACACTTGTATCGTGTACTCCGGCTCCTCGATCGGTATCCTCTCGACTGCTTCGCCGTCGGACACATTAGCAGCGGTTCTTACAACAAGTGAATCGTCGCGTCGGCCACATTCCTTACTGGTCATGTCCGCGAGTCGAGTCATATCCTCGGCGCAGTAGACTTGAGCTCCTTCGACTGGACCCGAATCCTCGGTATCTCTAGTGAGAATATTCTGAGGTGTCGGATACTTTCTGCGCTCGACCGCAGGCGGTTGTTCGGCTAGCCAGCACTCGTAGAGCTCGCGTTCTCGTTCAAACAGCGTCTCGTCACGGCTCTCCGCGTAGGCAAGGATCTGCCACTCCTTATACTTGTTAGACCGTAGGCGTACGTACCCAGGCTCGCGCGGAAGTTCGCCTATCGGTACCCATAGCACTACCGAGTCATGTTTTGAACAATTAGCGACCCTCGGTGTCACATTCGTCAGCCGGATCCACGTTGGGTGCCCCCGTCTAAACCTCGTTACCGTCGGGACGAGTCTCTCCGTTCGTCGGATCCAAACTTCGTGAGTGTCCCGAGAGGGTCGTTTGCACTTAAGCCGAAACTCTCGCCACTCATGACCGGGGATGTACAAGTCCTCGGTCGGTCCACCAACCACTTGAGTGCCGTAGGGTTCGTCATCCGCGGCACTCAGCGACTTAATTAGTGGCACCATCACTTCATCTGGCAATCTGGCTGTCCCGTGGAACAGGTCCAGCCGGACACCCGCCGGAATCATGAAGTCCGTTCCGAGGACCACATCGACTCCTGCACTGTGGTTCATGATCCACATCTCAAACTCGTACACTCGCTCCCACCCCAGGGTGATCTTCACGAGTGCTCGTCGACGAGTCTCTAACACTCCAGGGTTAATTCCTCGCACTTCCAAGCTTCGGCCGTGGTCTGGGACTTCGCGTAACCGCAACCTCTTGGCGTAGTTCGCCGAGATCACGCTGACGTTGGCTCCAGTGTCCAACAGAATCCTCGTTCGCACATCATTCACTGCTCCCTTGACCAAAGCTCTCATTCTCTTCCTCTTGTCGTACCGTTGGGACGACCACCACCCCAATCTCTCGCCCGGGAGCAACTTCGTCCTCGGGACGAGACTTCGGGGCGACCGTTCAACTCGGGACATACTAGCAATCGAACCCTCGGTCTTGCGGCCACTAGGTTCGCCAATGCTCCACTCCTTCACTCCACACTCACTGAGGTATACACCTCTCTCCTTTTCATTTTCCATCGTTGTCACACTCGTAATCTCTCGGTCTTCGGGCCAATTTACCTCACCCGCGAACGCGAACATATAGTCGGCGTCTATTGCAGGTTCGGTTAACTGTGGCAGCCCGATTGGGACCAACCCAGTTTCAGTTGGCGGGCTGCCTAGTTTAAATGATTCCCGAACACTAAGCTTTGTAGCTCAGGCGTGAGATCTTTCTTGTCGACCTTCGATCGTAGGAGATTGGTGAGCTCATTTAGGGCGTCACACTTCCCAGCGTCGTGCACTTGTTTGCACAACTTGCATCGCCTGTAGCAGTAGTGCACTGAGTGCGACATACTGCCACAGGCTGCACAAGGACCGTACTGGCGCTGTCGGTTGTCTCGTCCGTAGCCTCGGTCTTTGTTGAAGTGACCATTACCACCCCTGGGGTGTCGGTGGTCGGACCGGGCGAACGTGCCTTCTGCAGCGGCGCGGCGTTCACTGTCGTTGGCGGCTGCAACGTGACCGTATTCACCGTCGGGACTAGAATCGCTGTCGGAGCTCTCACTGGAACATCGGCTGCCGTCCCGGCGCCGTTCGTCGTCGCTAGATGTTTCGGTGCTGTCATAACCATGATGGCGCGTCTCTGGGCGGTTCGATCGGGACCTAGTAGCGTCGTTCACATTCAATGCAGCGACGAGGTCAGTTAGCGCATTCGCTACCGTGACTCTCGGGCGTGAATCGTCGCGACGGCGTTCTCGGTCATGTCGATCACGGCGATAGCTGTCTCGCGAACCCTCTGTGCGCCTACCATCATGTCGGCGGCTGTCTTCTTGGTTCTTCGGACGGCGTCCTGACGACTCTCGGGATGTTTTACGTTCCCGACGACGGAGGATGTCGTTGACCATATCTTCGAGGTCATGAATGTCCTTAACTCGGACGTGACACAGACGCTCTTCCAGACCTCGGTCATCACACGTATCCAGAAAGTGTTCCACATGGTCCTTGGCGTCGCGTCCACCGTTCTCGAACTGCACTCCGGCATTGCGGGCATAGCCGTTCAGCCTATTGAGGTAATCACACACGTGCTCTTTGTCCTCTCGTTTCGCTGAATAATACCGAGCCTTCGCAGACTGAGTAAACCGTGAGCAGTAGTACTTGATAAATGCATCGCTCAACAACTTCCACGTACGACGAGTCTTGCGAGGAAGTTGTCGGTACCAATGTAGAGCTCCATCTTGGAGACTGAGTTCGAACGCCATGCACCACTCGTTTGGTGACGTATGCGTTCCCTTCATCTCGTAGATAAAGGTTCGGAGCCATTGCATTGACTTCTCGCTCTTGTTCCGGAGTCCAAAATAGGGCTTGATATTGCCGAGTGGAAGGTGGGTTGCGAGCTCGAGCCTCGGTGTGGAGCTTTTAGTCTCCGCTTTGCTCAGCTCGCGAATCTGGCGCGCCCACTCTTCGGTGAGGTCTCCATCGAGGTAATCGAAGTCACCTGAGTCACTATCGCTGTCCGACGAGTCTCCTGGACTATCGTAGTTCCTGGCGGGACGTCGGCCAGTCCTTGACGAGTGTTCGGAGTGGGGCGTAGACTTTCTGTCTCCTCGGCTAGCCGCTCAGATCGACTTGCAGACCTCGGTGTCACCATGTGCGAATCTTGCATGTACGGTGAAGCCTCGGCCGTAGCCGTAAAGACGCCAGCATCGGAACCCTCGTTGACACGCTTCTTGGGAGTTTGAGGAAGCGGGACCTTTGATGGGTCCGCTGCTTCCGGTGCGCGTCGGGCTATAGGTTGACGGCCTGCCCCAATCTCGGACACCCCGAAAGACGTCCGCAACTTCTTCTTCCACTTTCGCAACGCTGTGCCGGCATCAGTCGGTGTCCAATCCTTAAGTGCGGCGTCAGATGGAAACCTCTGAGGCTCGCACCCCATAGCACGGAGGAGTAGCACAGTATCCTGAGCCACTTGTCGAGTGCTCGTTGAGTCAATGGGCACTGCTAGCTCACCCCCAAGGTCCATCCAGACAGCCTGGCGGGCCTGCTTCGGGCCGAACAGTTGCATCCAATTGCTCCTAGTCTTCATTAGTTCCAGGCAGCGACCTAGAACCTTGTTGGCAGCCGGCGTATCACCATTGACTGGTGGCCGGTTGCCTGTCGACCGAGAAGTTGCCTTCCCGGTCATCGCCGACGGCTTCAAACCGTCGGACCCATCATCACTGTCCTCTGTGGCCGGTTCAGGACCAGCTACGTCGTCCAGCTCTTCGGTGAGGTTACGCGCAAGCGACCTCACCCCTCCGCTGCGGCCTACAGATACCACAGCGGCTTCCGAAAGGTCGGGCATCGCTGCCTTCTCTTCAGGTACTCTTCGTCATCATCTTCCTTGGCGTCGGAGTAGCCAACCGACTCGTCGAAACTTCCTGAACGTTCGGCAATCGTCACCAAACGAGATGTCGGTGGTGTCGACAATGAACTTCCAGGGTGCACCGTAGGTTCGGTGCGTGTTCCACTTGACTTCATCGGTGTTGCTGTGGTACCGCTGACTTGCCTCCTTTCGCCATTTTCTCTCTTCTTCTCTCTCTCGAATGCTCGTTAGGGTAGAACCTAACACAACCACAACACACAGAAGGTCACACCAATCCCGGGTCGCGGCACCAGTTGTCGTGTAGGACACGATAGAATTCTCACTTGTCGGGTGAGTTCCCACCAACAACACACGCTTCCCGTGAAGGTCAGCGATTGTTGGATCAAACCTGAAGACCAGGTACGATCCCTTACACCGGGTCGGTTGTAAGCGCTTCTGTATACCGAGGTTGTTTTAGGTAACCCTTACCTACACCACTAGCCACGAGCTTAGACTAGGGTGTTATATTGCGCTTTCGCGCGTAACCCTGCAGTCCCTCAGGGAAAGGGTAAGGGCCGGCGTTGTTAGGCCTATACAGGGGTGTCGAGGTATAACCTCGACGGGGAGCAAATATACACTAGGACCTTAATAGACCCTAAGTATAACGTAACGACACTTCACTGTCGCC
>VOQZ01000622.1:0-17184 GCA_008079305.1 Phytophthora palmivora
TTTATTGTTATCATGCACACGCTCGTCTGTTACTCTGTTACTCATTGTTCGCTACTCGACTGCTTCGACATTGGCGCAACTGTAGTTGATGCGGACAAGTCAGCCGCTGCAGGGATCGAAGCAGTGGCCGTTGGGACGGAAGACGTCGAAATGAATGTTGTGGCTGCTGTGTAGGTGGTTGTTGGCTGGCTGTATCAGCTCCAGAAGCTGCGACAGTGATGGCTGGAGGCTCGTTCGTTCCGTGTTAATGGTGGCGGTTTGTTGGTATTTCTGGGTGTGTTGGGTGGTTGATGTGTGACTGGGTGTTCGAGCGCATGTGTATGAGTGTAAGGAGCGCATGGAGATGAGGACGGGACAGGCGGGATGGTTTGTGGTAAAGTTGTGTGTGTTTGCGAGGAACGCAATTTTCGCAGCGCGTTGTGGTGTGTATGATGGCGTGCTTCTCCTATAGCTCAGTTGGTAGAGCGTGCGGCTGTTAACCTCAAGGTCGCTGGTTCAAACCCAGCTGGGAGAGCTTCTTTTGTGCCACGCACAAACCAACTACTGTCGTCGACTTGTTCTGCTTGTTCACGCCTTCTACGCACCTCCGGCGCTCTCTCTCAATCTCGCGGCTTTGCTGCTCCAGGTCCACCCGGTCCACCCACCGTCAAGTCATTGTTTTCTGTCCTTCGGGTTTTGGGACTCTGTTGTCATTGTTTTCTGTCGTTCGGTGTTTTGGGACTCTGTTGTCTGCTCTGTCTGTTTCCTATTGTTATCATGCACACGCTCGTCTGTTACTCTGTTACTCATTGTTCGCTACTCGACTGCTTCGACATTGGCGCAACTGTAGTTGACGCGGACAAGTCAGCCGCTGCAGGGATCGAAGCAGTGGCCGTTGGGACGGAAGACGTCGAAATGAATGTTGTGGCTGCTGTGTAGGGTGTTGTGATGGCTGTATCAGCTCCAGAAGCTGCGACAGTGATGGCTGGAGGCTCGTTCGTTCCGTGTTAATGGTGGCGGTTTGTTGGTATTTCTGGGTGTGTTGGGTGGTTGATGTGTGACTGGGTGTTCGAGCGCGTGTGTATGAGTGTAAGGAGCGCATGGAGATGAGGACGGGACAGGCGGGATGGTTTGTGGTAAAGTTGTGTGTGTTTGCGAGGAACGCAATTTTCGCAGCGCGTTGTGGTGTGTATGATGGCGTGCTTCTCCTATAGCTCAGTTGGTAGAGCGTGCGGCTGTTAACCTCAAGGTCGCTGGTTCAAACCCAGCTGGAGAGCTTCTTTTGTGCCACGCACAAACCAACTACTGTCGTCGACTTGTTCTGCTTGTTCACGCCTTCTACGCACCTCCGGCGCTCTCTCTCAATCTCGCGGCTTTGCTGCTCCAGGTCCACCCGGTCCACCCACCGTCAAGTCATTGTTTTCTGTCCTTCGGTGTTTTGGGACTCTGTTGTCATTGTTTTCTGTCGTTCGGTGTTTTGGGACTCTTTGTGCTGCTTGTCTGTTTCCTATTGTTATCATGCACACGCTCGTCTGTTACTCTGTTACTCGTTGTTCGCTACTCGACTGCTCCGACATTGGCGCAACTGTAGTTGACGCGGACAAGTCAGCCGCTGAAGGGATCGAAGCAGTGGCCGTTGGGACAGAAGACGTCGAAATGAATGTTGTGGCTGCTGTGTAGGGTGTTGTGATGGCTGTATCAGCTCCAGAAGCTGCGACAGTGATGGCTGAAGGCTCGTTCGTTCCGTGTTAATGGTGGCGGTTTGTTGGTATTTCTGGGTGTGTTGGGTGGTTGATGTGTGACTGGGTGTTCGAGCGCGTGTGTATGAGTGTAAGGAGCGCATGGAGATGGGGACGGGACAGGCGGGATGGTTTGTGGTAAAGTTGTGTGTGTTTGCGAGGAACGCAATTTTCGCAGCGCGTTGTGGTGTGTATGATGGCCTTGAACCCTTTCACTGGCGGCCGAATCTTACCAGTTTTCATGTCCGAAGCGGACCGCTAACAGGAGTACAACGCGCAGTTAATTGGTTGAAACCGTCTCGTGGTGGGTAGGTCATCGAGCTTACCAAGGTTAGTAGGTCCGCAGCGTACCTCTAATTGCACATCTCCATCGCAGAACCGTGAAGTCCAGAATAGTTAGAAGTTCGGTGCGAACCTCTAGCCACTCAATTTGCACGACTCAAAGTCAATTTTGCATTCTTCTAGCACGACGGGATGGACATCGCTGACTTGCTGAACGGTGACGAAACGGACTGGGAGTTCGAAGTGTACAGATGAGGTGGAGACTGGAGCTGGAGATGCTATCAAAAATGAGGGAGAGGACGCCGAGTCTGAAAGCGATGCAGCTTTGACAGATATTGCGTCGCCGGCAGAGCGCAGAACCGGCAACGCATACATACAGCAGCATCATTCGTGCCAGCGGTTTACAGATTACTCGCGAGAGAGAAGTAAAAGCTGCTACAAAGAGCGTGATGAGCTCGGTTTATTTTCCCTGTTCTTCACGCGTGAGTTCCGGGGCTCTCTGCACTCGTGGACGAACAAGATGCTCAAGGAAAAAGGAAGGCCTGAGGCGACAGTGTATGAGCTGGATGCATACCTTGGTTTAAAGATTGCTATGAGTTTTAATCCAGTCACTGAAATCAAGGAGCTTTGGTCTCTAAAGCTCTTTATGGAGCAGTCAGATTTTGTAGCAACCATAACAAGACACAAGTTTTAGAGCATCCGAGCTCGATTTCATATTCACACTCCAGGAATCGTGTTTGTCGAACGACGTGAACAAAATCCACTGTGGCATAGTCGGCGACTGATGGCTCCAGGCAAAATTTGCAGCGGCTGCTGGGCCAACAGGCGCTGTTCGTTTGTCGAAAACACGGAGCGCACGAAAACGCGTTCTTCGGCTAAGGCGTTCATGCCGCCAAAGCCTGATAAATATGGGGTGCGCTTTTACTCGGGGGTGGGCTGGAAGAGTTTATATGCGTACTCCGTATGGGACAATGGCTCGGGTAATAGAACGAGGACATCTCCTGTGGAAAGATATGTGGATGTCTTTCCGTGGCTGCGAACCGCGCTCTTTCGGACGATGGAGCGCGCTGATATACCGATCAACCGAAAAGACGCTAGCGCGTTATGGGTAGCAATGCGTGGCAACCTTACCAAGACACATGCAGCGGCTAACCAGCGTCAATTACTTGTTTGTGATAATTTTTCACTCGCCACAACCTAGCTAAGACTATCAAGACTATCGTGGAGTTTGCTGATGGTGAAATGAAGATGCTAGGTACTGTACGCATATCGCTGCAAGGCAAGTGGATGGAAGCGGAGCTTGAAGCTGCAAAGGATAGGATAGATAAAGCTGAGCGAGGTTCCTGGGATCTCGTCGCAGCACTCATGCTCCAACGGGAAAAGCTCCAAGAGAATCACAAGCGGTCACAGAAAAGATTCTAGAGCATCTACGAACACCATACAGCGCATCTACAACAATCATTCATCTACAATTATCTGTGGTGCACATCAAAAGGTGTTTCGAACAAGAGTGATTTGAACTGAATAAAACACATCACCCATCAAATAGTGGCTGAATAACCCTTCTCGATTTTCAAGTCAAAGTATAGTTAAGACGAGAAGGGTTTTTCAGCCACTATTTGTCAGCCTCTAAGTTTGTGAGTAGAGTGAGTACTCATATACTTTTTGCAGTTTCAATCAGATTGAAACTGAATAAAACAACTCACTAAAACGAGAGCGCCGCGCCACTCTTCCAAGCGACGAGCGACGAGATTGAGAGATCTGGGGCTGCAGGTGCGTCTAGACCTGAGCGACGAGCGACGAGATTGAGAGATCCGGGGCTGCGTCTCGACCTGAGCAAACCACCTTCCTATATCGATATCACTGGAGCCTCCAGACTAGGTAGCGCCAGCGAGATACTCACATTCTCTCCTCCACTCTCACCCTCCACTACGCAGATCACTTGCTATCGATCGTCAGAGGAATGACCAAGGATCAAATCAGTTCGGCGGAGCTGGCACAGCGCAAAGAGGAGTACTATGGTAAAGAAACAAACAGACTCTCTCTAACACACAGAACGCTGTAGCTGACTTACAATGTCTTCAAATATGTGTTTCTAACACGCAGAGCTGCTGGCCACTAGTGACAACTCGCTGCGAGATGTACTGAACCAGAGAGGCGGACTGGTACTTGCTCGTGTCGGACGCTATCAACCCTGGCCAGCGAGGGTACGCTTCGGCTCCTTCCCATCATCTCGTGGTTTCGAAGTTGGATTGACCTGTTTTGTGGTGATCTACAGTTTAGTGAGCCCGGGGAGTTCGCTAAAATGGCGCGGTATCGAGCGAAGAAGGGTCAAGCCTGTGTTTACTTCTTTGGTAGCAGGAACTAGTACGTGGGCGAGATGTTTGTGTTCGCTGGATTAGTGGCTGAGAGAAAATCCTGGACTAACTAGACGTTCGCAATGATCTTTTGTAGTGGCTGGGTCTCCAAATCGTCCATTCAGCCGTTTCCCGAAGACCTGACAACCCTCACAGCCTCGAATAAGTACAACCAGCAGCATATCCAAGAAGCGCTGGACGAAGCAAAACTCGTCATGGACGTGACGGATGAATCGGGTAGGCGCTTCTTCGACCGCATGTGAGTTTTTACTTACGCCACTCTTATGGATTTCTACTAACACACGTTGTTCTACACGGCAGAATGAATCAAAAAGATGAGGTGGTTGATATGCCGTGTGAGCGCTGCAGTCGAGTGGATGATCATTATTCGCTTCTAATATTGTGCGACGGAAAGGATTGCAAACGGGAATACCACATGAATTGCTTGACCCCACCGTTGGTGTCGGTCCCACCCGGAGAATGGTTTTGTCCACACTGCTTGAAGGAACGTGAAAAGGAACGCGAAAAGGACCAGCTGAGACGTGCAAAGGTGGAAGCAGTCGATAAACAGGAACCAAGCGTAACAGGATCAATGGAGTTGATGGATCCTTGTCACTAGGCAAGGCTCCGCTCACAAAGAAAACAAAAAAGCACAAACACAAATCCAGAGATGGCACAATGAAGCGTCGACTGGCGTCTGCTTCACCAGATAGACCCATCGGCACGTTAAAAAAGGCCCGTGCTCGCCGTTCATCGTCAAGAGAGGTTTCACCGCCACCGAAGAAGGATTCAGCGATGCCGAAGAAATTGGACGGAAGAAAGAAGAAACCTTCTCAACTATCTATTCCTAGTAGCAGAGCTCAGCTTTTGTCCGATCCGGATAGCGGCACTGCTGATGATGAACAGCGATCGGAGGAGAAGTGTACGCTTTGCAGTTTTGGTGGAGAACTGATTGTATGTGAGTTTCCTGGATGCACTAAGGTCTACCATCAATTTTGCCTGGGAGCTTATCCGTTCCCAAAGGACGAAGATGCTACCTGGTATTGCCCTCGTCACACATGTGCGGTGACAGGAGAAAAGGAAACGTGCGAAGACGGTGAAAAATCAACTAACAAGATGAAGCATGTATCTCCACGAAAGACCAGCGTCAAAAACTTGCTGTGGAAATGCAATCAGTGCCCTCTTGCGATATCGGATAAGGCTCTACCACAGGTAGTTCGCATACATTATTCATACAGTGGGTGGTAGGATTGATGCTAACTATCGCTGCCATGATTCTGCATTGCTAGCTACCACAAGGACAGATTATTTCCAAGAAAGCACGGACATTTATGTGCCCTCACTGCTACCTCAATGCACCGTCTAAAGTCCAACTTGCCAAAAGGCTAGAAAAGATCTGGTCAACGTTGGCCACGAATCGACAGGGAATGCCGTTCTGTGGCCCATTGTTATGCGGAGTTGAACCGATAGATGGGCAATCAGAGGATTCTCGGACGCAGTTGGATTTGTTCAAGATACTCGCACGAATTCGTCGATTAGATTACGAAGACTCAGCGATCTTCTCGAGAGATATCGACGAGGTGGTGGCTAATGCTCTCGATCTCATTGCTAACCGCTCATACCCATTGATGGAAGCTGCGAAGACTCTGAAAATAATCCGCAACGAGCAGTTCGCAATTCACCAGCAGAAGCTTACCTTCTTGGATAGTAAGATCCGCCGACTGCAGACTGACAGAGAGAATGGACGTGATAATGAGGCGGATGGAAACATTGAAAAATGGCCTCTTCGGTGGCGTCAGGAATGTGGACCCTTCGAAGACAAGTATTATGCACAATTGGATGCTAAGTCATTAGAGGAGTGGACGGTGCTTGTTTCAGCAGCACCATTATATGCAAGCGGGGATGAACTCGATGGTCGAAGCGTTACTGGGGCCTACATGAGTGATGAACTGAGTGGAGGCGAAGATGCCCCCATCGATATTTGGGGGCGGCACGTAGCCGGAGTCCTTCATTGGGCTCTACGAATGAGCTGTCCAGCCCTCCAGCTGCTGCACGGATGGAGTCAGGTCTTAGCATGTCAGAAGGAACAGATGTGATGATCGCTCTTAATGATCTGTCTAAGCCAGGTTCGGGCACCCAGAAACGGAGGCTTGGTGGCGAGCAGACTACAGGACTGGACAGCATGGATGCTCGCGAGTTTTTCTTTCTCCGTCAACTAGTGAGATGCAGCACATGTTCGACCAGCAATCCACTTTGCTCCGTAGCGCATTAGAAGCGCACTCGACATTGCAACGATCGTGGCTCATTAGCCAGCAAGACATGTTGGGTCTGGGTGGACGAGGTGGATTCTCTGTGGGCGAAGGCCGGCTTGCTGCTGAGCTTCGATTAGCAAACAAGGTACGTGATGTCCACGAGCATGAGTAGATTTGTCGAAGTATTGACTTTCTTGCTACATGGTACTCAGAATTTGAGACAACGACTGCGAAACAAGGACAAACTGGTTGATCAACTGACTTCGGATCACATGGCACTGCGGGCGGAGGTGATAAACCTACAGAAAGAACTTTCACAAAGCAAGGTTGGGCAGTTTCGTGCGGTGCGGTCATCAATATCACCATTGTTAACATTACATTGTTGCTGTGTAGACCCATGCCCGCGAGCTGGAAGATCGTATTGCAACAGTACAAGGCAATGTCGAAACCCGAACCGAAGCTCGTTCTGATAACCATGATTCTGTGTCGAATGGAGGGGTCGCGACCACCCCTGATGGAAGTACTGATGTGGCCCAGCAGTCTTTTTAACATCCAACACCAGATTACTGTGATCGGGCGACGAAATAATTCTGCAGGGAACTGTCTTCAGGCGTCTGCGCTCCCCGCATCGATGAGTGGCGCAGCGTAGGGTGGCCCGACCCATCCAAGTAAATGGTGTGCAATATCATGTGAACAGCAAAAACGCACGACTCTGTCGTTGGTAGCGCGGTGGTCTTTGCTCTCGGTTAATGAAATGCTCTATAGTGTGCTGCTCACAAAGAATGCAATGCGAGGAGAAAACAAATATCTGCGGTGTTGTAGTGGTGGATCACAGAGTTTCCGTGTACCCAAACACAAGCTCGTGCTCTGCTGCGGACGCCGTTACATTCCACATATCCGACGAATAGATTGCTGGTTCGGTCAGTGGCATCAAAAGGAGAGAGAAGCCATAGATGCCAATGAAATAGGCTCCAAGGAGCACTGTAAAGGTAAAAAGTCATAAATGTACTCGTCAGTTATCATTTGCTGGTTGCCCACCGCAAGTAGTACGTACCTAATCGAAAAGGATGCAATGAGCTCTCCGGATTGAAGAAGGATAGGTCTGGGAACCCCATAACGTTGCAGAATACATGCACGAGGAATATTGACGCGAAGTGTCCTGAAAGAGGAAGAAGACAAATGTGAGCGAACAAGGACAATCGTCATGGAGTTACAAACTCAACCTGTTCTCAGGAAAATAAAAGTAGCGTAAGCTCCGAAGAGGGAGGTGTACATGAGCTGGAAACCTGAACGACAATTCATAGCTGCGTCAGACCCCCACAACATGATCATCTTCTCATCGGACGATCGTACCAACTGTCAACGCAGCATCCTTCGGGGACCGACCGTGTCGGACGTACTCCATAAAGTGGTGCAAGTGGGCTGAACGCAATAAGCACAAGCACAATACACAGGTGAGACCTTTACTTCGTACACAATCACCGCTCCAATCACGTACCGGCTCCAAACATCAGTGGGCTACCCAATACAATTTGCTTGACGGTAAACTCGGCACACACCAACAGCGGAACCATGCAGCTTCGAAAAACAAACTCTTCTGTCAACGGGCCCTACAAACCAACCAAACAATCAGCGTCTTGCTCCATCTTCATATTTCTCCACATTACCAGCACATAAGTGCGCAGCGACGGCAGTCGGTCGTGCGTGATGGAGTAGTACAATGCCGAATTTTTGATAGCAAACCACAATCCATTCGAGTGGAACTGCTTCGACACGTTCAGCAGCCGCAACGCATTGGCCAGCAACGAGCCCGTGAACAACACGGCCGTTATGAAGAGCGGGATGATGATAGCCTGCACCAATCCTTCCCAACGGATACCAAGCCACTGCGCAAATGACATGCTCGCCTCATCCTGCCTCACAACAATCAGCTCTCAATCCCCCATCACCGCAATAGATCGATCCTCCAGCTTACATGATCATAGAAGACTGCCAACACGAACGGGCAGATGGCACAGAAGATGCAGATCAGTAGGAAGCGAGCCAGAATCTGCAATAACAAGCAAGTGAGAGACTTGACAGCACGAGATGAGAGCAATACTGGGCCGTACATGCGTGGGGTGATCGCGCGGAAGTCGACGGATTGCCTGGGGCAACGTGTATAACACACCCACGTAGGCTGCTGCCATGCAGGAGCAGGCGATGACAGCCGTCGTCGCAGTCACACTGAATCGCATCTTTGCGCTGGTGTCGTATGTGAGATGTTGGGCATATAAAGTGGCAGAATGTGATTGGCTCTGTATTTTGACGAATGAGAAGGCGTTTCCGAAAGTGAAGCCAAGCCCAACCAATTTGACAAGCTACGATGTCGGACACGCACATGACGGACGCGAACGAGGCGGAGGAGACGGAGATTGAGGTCATCACGGCCGACGAGACCACGCAGGAGTTCGACATCGGCGAGGCGCCGCAAGGTGCGTCTTATAGAGTGAAATAATAAAATTATAGACGTCTAGAACCTCAGGAAGACTATTTTTTCTTCTGCAGATGACGACGACGCTATGGAGGACGAAGACGACGATGGGAAGATTTCTGCTGAGGACGCAGATGTGCGTGATGATGCTGATATGGTAGGTCTATTGGCTGCGAGATTGGAGAAGAGGAGCTGATAAGGGCTACATGCAGGTCTTCAACAAGCATGGAGGTCCAGTCTACTCGATCAAAGTGAATCCTGTGGACCCGAGGATCGTCATCACGGGCGGAGGGGATGATGTTGCTGTTATTTGGAACCGAGAGGACGGCAACGTGCTGTATACGCTGTCAGGTCATCAGGATTCTGTCGTGAGCGTGGACTTTAGCTTCGATGGCAAGTACGCGGCCACTGGTGGCTACGATGGTGTGGTCAAAATCTGGGACGTTGCAACGGGAAAGTTGGTGCAAAACCTGGAGGGTCCTTCGCAGGAGGTGGAGTGGGTTTGCTGGCACAAGAAGGGCAACGTGGTGCTGGCTGGATCTGGTGACGGCACTGTGTGGATGTGGCTGGCGACGACTGGCGAGTGCATGCACGTGTTTGCTGGGCACGAGGATGGTGTTACATGCGGTTCGTTTACAGGATCTGGAAAGGTATCAAAAATGGTGGTGCTTTTTACCTATGTTGTGCTAAACTCAGTACTTTTGGTGTGGGTTTCGGATAGATGATTGTGACTGGTAGTACCGATACTACTGTGCGTGTGTGGAATCCGAAAACTGGCGAGTGCAACCACGTTTTCCGAGGGTGTGTATATTTATTCATTGAAAAGTGTATGAGTAATCGTCATTTACCTGTCGTTATGACCTCAGCCACGACTTTCACGAAGGTCCTGTGACGTTTGTAGCGTGCCACTCGAGCGTACGTTGTGCTAGCAATTTTTGAGCCACTCATCGATAATTAACTTGTGTTTGTTAACTTGTATTTGTTAGCAACCGTTATCGCTCTCTGGATCGCAAGATGGGACTGCTCGCCTTATCCAAGTCCAAACAAAGCGTGTGATTGCTACGCTTTCACACGATGGCGTTGATCCGAGCGTCGCTGGAACTGTCAATGATACAACAACTTCGACGGAAAACTCGGTTGAGTGGTACGTGCATATTTTTATGTTTGGTGAACATACTTTGTCGCTGATAGTAGTGCTTGGGCCACAGCGGCGGATTTTGCAACACGATGAATTGGGCAGCAACAGGCTGTCTCGGTGGATACCTCCGGATTTGGGATTTAGCGACATATCAGGTAAGCTATCGACTACACCAATCTATTTCATTCAAGTTTGCTAACAGCTTTGATATGATCAGTGCCGCCATGTTTGCCGTCACCCTGCTGGTGTGATCAAGCTCTTGTGGCACCCCACCGAGCCGATTGTGTTCTCGTGCACGGTTGAAGGTTTGATATATGTCTGGGATGCCCGAACAGGACAGCTTTTGAAGACACTAGCTGGCCACACGGATATGGTGCTCGACATGACTTTCATCCCTGCTTTTGAAGGTAACCCTGTGGCTGGTCTTCTTACCGCCAGTGACGACGAATCTGTACGACTCTTTAAGGTGGACAACTAAGCAACAGTGTTAAACAGGATACAAACACGGGCATTTAGCTTTACAGAATGAGGTTGTTGTACCTTCAACACTGACGTGCAAACTACTGCTGTGAAATGCTCAAAATGCTGTGTATGAATTGCATATACTGCAGATCTCTACTACGCGAATGTGAAACTAACGTGCGCTCGATTACATCGGCGCTAGTTACGCCTCATACAATCTGCAAAGCACACCAGACCACATTAGCTCCACGACCAAACCAAACAAACATGTCAACAACTACACGTACACTTCGTTCTGGAAACTGGATCCGCTGGCCGCAGCGTCAGCGTGCGACTGGTATTTGAGAGTCTCGTTCTTGCCAAGGTCAACAAGTGCCTGACGGAAGCCGCGTCCAATGGCCTTTTGGCGGTCCTCAGCGTTAGCTGTTGCGCTCCAGATGGCAATGCGGTCCTGCGCCTTGCGCACACTAACTACAGCGCCACAGACGTCATCGTCGTCCTGCAGCGTCTCGCCAATCAGCGAAAGCATCTAGTGTTCACAATCAAAATTCCACATTAAAACCTGCACCATGTACCAAAGTTTCCAGCCGTCAAACATGAAGCGTACCACGTAGAGCCAACATTCATCTAGTCTGGCTTTCCGCGAGCGAGGGTTGGTGAAGATCCATTTACCGCCCTTAGCATTGATAGGGTCCTCCCACATGGGCGAATGCCTTCCTTAAACAAGTGGTAGTTGCTGCCAATCGAGAGCTTCGTGGGTGCCAGAATGTTGTTGTAGAGGCTGCATGAGGTCATATTCAGCCAACACCAGCCACAACTTGCAACTAGCGCTCAACGTACCACCAAAAGTCCTCCACTGTGCTGAACGTGTAGACGTTCTTGAGATTCTCCTCCCACGACTCGGTCGAGTGACGCTTCTTCGGGTTGTCATACCACAACACCCATCGGTTCTGCAGCGGGTGCTACGTACACAAAATACACATCAATGACCCTCACTCCATCGCAGCATTGTCTGTCAGTATTAGGCACCTTAGTGGCCACGTCGTCGACTGCCACAGGGACCGCGACCTTGGTGTCTTCCAGCGCCTGTTTGTCCTCCACTGGCTGCTGACTTTCCTTCACGTTCTTCTGCTCGCTCATGCTGCTACTGTGTATTGACTACTGGGTGGACTGGTGCTCTGTTTGCTGCTGTTAGCTGGAGTCAAGAGGTCTTGGGGCTACTGACGTTGCGTTCTAGTGGCGCTCCCTCTGGTTGGTTGGCTCAAAAGGAAATGGCCTTACCGAGTACCTCACGTTATAAAGGACAGTGATATAAGGCTCATCCAATCCGATATCATCTTGTTGCGTTTAGGGTTTCGCTTTATAACGGTCACATTGGTTTCCTTCAACAAGACGCCTGGTCGAGTAATGCCGAGCGAATATGAGGACAAATATCTGCTTCTACGCGATGAGAACACGGCGCTCAAGAAGAAGAAGAATGAGCAGGAGGCACTATCAAGCGTATGTACACGAAGCTGGCGATGATCGAGGAGAAACTCTCCAAGAAGCGGCAGAACGAGAGCAAAACCAACCAGGACGATCTTGGTACAGACATAAACAACTATAATATCAACCTACCTCTATAGTAACTACATTTGCTATGATCTATAGAGACTGAAGGTAACAAGGCAGCAGTTGTCCCTGTGAGACGAGATCTGGATACGGAGAAGTTCATTGCTGCTCTAAAAAGTGAGAACGCCACCTTGAGGAAGAAGAACCAAGCTCTGATGGAGAAGAATCGCTGGCTGGAGGAGCAGTGTCGACAGACGAGCTCTGTGAAGCGACTAGGTGCTACTGCTCGATCTACAGCACAGAAAAAACCGACCCTAAAGACCATAGCAGCTACAAGTGCGGGGTTTGCGGGGAATACCCTTGAGAAACAAACTGAGAGCGCAAGGAAACTTCATCGGGACACTTTCTCAGGAGACTTAGAGGTAGCCCTGAAGAAACGTTTGGTTATTGCAGAGAATCAACTCATGAAGCTACAGAGGGAAAACGAGCAACTGCGAGCAAGTAGTAGTCGACTTCGATTGAAACCGAGACAAGACAACAATGACTCTGAGCCGACTAATGAAGAATATGAAAAGAGAACCGATAACAACCAAGACCTTACGAACTTGGAGATGGATCAGATGAAAAGAGAGTTGCGAGACCGTCAAGCCCAATTGGCAATCCTTAATGCTAGATACGAAAACTTGGAGTCGAACGCACTGGCAGAGCGAGAAATCCAGGAGAAAACTCTGGGGCAAATGGAACAGATGAATCGTCAAGTACACAAGCTAAGAACGCAATTACAAGACACAATCATGGAAAAGGAAGAACTGGAAATTCGAATTATGAAGGCTGGCGATAATGAGAAGGACATCGCACTTCTACGAGAGCAAAATCGCCGTTTGGAAGAACGCATGACTTCGCTTTGTGAGAGTCCATTCATTAACGACGCTTTCCAACGAAAGGAACGAATTGATAAAATATTCGACCTAGAGAAGCTCACGCAAGAGCAAAAGAGGACGATTGCTCAGATGGCCGGAGAGAACAAAAAGTTACAAGACGTCATTAGCGAGCTGCAAAGCAAAATCAAGCAGTTGAAACAAGCAAAAGACAGAGTTGAGCAGGATCTGGCGCAAATGGCGCGTCACTTGATGGAGGAAAGAAATGCTAAAAGTCTTGAAGCCATCAAATCAAATGTCGGAAGTGCGCCAGCACCAAGACCAGAGCCTCTAATCATAGTCCGCCCGCGAACACCTGAACCCCAGCACCAACCTCCTCAAAAACGAGATGCTTGCTCTTCTCCTGTAAACAACAACGTATCACCACGCAGAGAGTCTGCTCACTCATTCAATGTGTACGATATTTAATTAGCTGCCGTAGCAGAGAAGGCGACCACTAATATTGTATATGACATTTGTTGATTGCAGGGGTGGTGGAGTGGTAAGGCGAAACTATGGAGATCTTCCACCAGCCACTAGTATTCTCGATGGAACAGGGTCAGCGGAGGACAATAGTGTGAAGCACTTGCGAAATCGTGTGCATGTCCTTCAGATCGCTCATCTAAAGTCAATGCAGGAGCTGGAGCGTTGCGAAAAAATGCTGCAGGCACAAACGAATATTAATCGTGAACTCGCTTTGGAGATCGAGGAGTTGACTACATCAAAGATTTCTAGTGCAAATCAGCTTCAACGCCGAATGAGAGACCTTGAATTATTATGCGAAGAACGTCAGCAGCGAATTCATACTCTGCAAGCAGAAATTAGACAGTTGAAATACGCTCGAGAGAAATTGCTTCTTAAGATAAGAGATGCTGAAGAGGAGTGTCCTGAAGAGTCAGGAAGCGATGATGAAGGGAGCGACGTAGCATCACTATCTGAGTCATTAATCTTGGCTGCGAGGGAGCTGGCACCTGGTGAACAACTTCTCGAACTGGGCATTAGAAGCGGGAGCTTTGATAGCAGCGTGGTTGGTATTAATTCTTTGACGTTTATTCTCTGTGATTTCTACGACTTCGAGTCCCAGTCAACACCACTTCTCATGGGAAATCGACCGGAGTACAACCTGTCCGCTACGTTTAAAGTGACGGTGGATGGCTTTTTCTTACGATATTTGGCCTCAGAATCCATTTTTCTGGAAGTACATCAAGCAATTCGAGGAGATTTTAAATTGATTGGTAAAGCGTCAATCCGTCTTTCTAAGTTATTGCAGTCGAAGGGCATTGTAAAAGAACCAATGCTTGCAGTTAAGTCACTATGCTGTGATAACCATGGCAGTTCGACTGTCTTAGGAACGTTGAACGTTGTACTCAGGCTTTCAACGCCAATCTCGGAAATTTGGCAAGTGCACCTTCATTCTTACCCACAGGATATCAAGTTACTTTCAAAGGCGGCCAAACATAGCAAAGTGGAGGTTCCATCAGATATATTATGTGGCGATGATTTAATAGATGGCGCCGAATCCTCTATAAACGAGTTGCATATCACAGTGTTTGCCTGCAGAAAGTTGCGTTCATACGGAAAGCGCTCAGATGACTCGATATCTCGAGTCCCGTCATCGTACGCACACTATCAATTACTTGGTTTTCCAGACGTTTTCACAAATATTGTTCCTGAATCTACGAACCCAGAATATGATTTAAGCTGTAGTCGACAATCGTACACCTTACAAATGGATGCAAGTCTGCTTCGATTCTTGTCTCAATGCTGCTTCTGGATTACTGTATTTGATGATCAAGCTGAGCTTGATGACAATGGAAAAGAGGATGGGATGATTGGAAAGTGTGGGCTTATGCTCTCGGATCTTGTAAACGGAGAAGCTATTCGAGGTTGGTTCCAGTTGAAAGATCGAAACGATCAACATGCTGGGGATGTTTCAGTTTTAATTCAGTGGAAAGACCCATTCCAGGTTCTGCAACTCACTTCATCTCAGCGTGCCCGTGGAGTTAATGGGCGTCCAATAGACATGCATTCACTCGACTTCGACCAGCAACACGCACTGCTGTCGATGTTTTCATCTGACATGGATGGACGAGTCAACTACCGACAATTCTTGCATTATGCGACCCCATCGGAAGATCTGGAGCTGTTTGCTGCAAAACTGAAAGAGCGGTTCGAATGTGCTCTGGATTCAGAATTGGTGTCGTCTGTTCAAGATGCTCTAACTGCAAAGATGGATGCAAGAGAGCGAAAACGCATGGTTATCTCAATGAATAATTTGGTACAAACCTGTGAGAAATACGGGATTTTTCTCTCAGACACAGAACGCGAACTCTTGCTTTCCACATTTGGTGTCGTTGTTAATTCAACAGACAATACATTGCCTTTAGGTGCTATTGGAGGAGTCAAAGAAGATCGTGACGGACTAATAGCCTTGAATTATCTGTTGCTTCATATAAATCCCCGACTCAGCTGTATTGAGCGACTGCTGTGCCATAAAACCCGGCAAACCTTACGTGGCTATGCTCAAGAGCAAAGGAAACGTAAGCCTACGGAAGCTGTTCCTGCACCTAAACTTTTCCATAAGTTTGATGAAGCACAATGCGGCAGGATAACCCGTTCTGCGTTTAGGAAATGTCTGGCTGCAATAGGATTTGACTTGATGAACGTTGAGTCAGAGTACCGTGAATTAATCCGAAATTATACGAAGCAGTCCCATTCAGATGACAGCCGAAGCGATTTGATTTCCGAAGACACAGTTTCTCCACCATACCATGGTCGTGTCGATCTAGATGACGAGGTAATAGAGGATATAGCTGCCAAAGCTAAGCAACCAACAAGTCTCAACAGTGACACAGAAAGAAAACAGCACATCTCGAAAAGGAAGCTAGCGCATTGTTAACACAGGAACCCCCTGAAATTACTGCAAAGTCTCTGCCAGCAGCAACCGAATTCCAGCGACGAAAACAAGCTTTTATGGAACGTATGAAAGCTATTGCATCCGCAAGCAGTAAAAACCTCGTCTACGAACAAGTGGAAAAAAAGTTGCAGCTTCAACGAGGGCAACTAAAAGAACAAGATTCAAAGTACTATCACGACAAGAACAGCTTCAACAACAAATTAGAAAACTTCATGACCCCCAGAATGTCCACCATGATGCTGCACGAACACTGCAAAGACAGTATCGCCAGTATAAAGAGGAGCAACAGCAACACGTGAATTGGACCATGTGAAAACTACAATCATAGAAGCGGACCGCGAGCTACAAAGTACTCTCGGTAAATGGACCTTTGCTGAACTGAGTAGCCTTGAGGACAGTATGCTTGCTGAGATCGAACGCGATGTTCCAGAAGCAAAACGCACCCGTTTACTTACGAAAAAGCAGTTTGGTTATTTCATGTCCAAGGCCCCTCGGATCGCTTTGTCTCCTGGACTACTATGGAAACTTATGGACTACTTCTCTGAAAAGAAGTCTGGATTGGTAGCATATCGATCTCTGCTCAGCTTCATTTTCTCCACGTCAACTGAAGAACATGAGCGAGAAAAGTCAAAACGTTTGACGGTGCTCCGACGATTGCTCTTCGACATTGGATATGCATCCCACACCTTTTCTTTCGGCTGGTGACATGAAAAAAACGGGATGCATTTCCTTTAAAAAGTTTCACGAATGCCTTTCAAGGCTTGGAGTTCAATTGTCAACAAAAGAACTACATATCGTGACTATCATGTTTGATGCAAATGGCTACGAAATTCTATATCACGCCCTTCTTCACACGCTGACTCAACTACCACATTGCCAACATTTAGCGCGAGCTTTGAAACGATGCTATCGCTTTGGTATTTCTTCTTCGCTACGTCAAGAGATTCTGACGTTTGTAAATTCCGACAGCGGCAGTATGACCCAAGAGGATCTTCTTCGTGTTCTAATGCAACAGAGCTCGGAGGATACAAAGTTTGAGCCCAAAGATGCTAGCCTCCTCTTCCAGATGTTCGAAGGGAATGATAACACTACAAGCAGATTTCGATTCAGGAGTTTT
>VOQZ01000623.1:0-29032 GCA_008079305.1 Phytophthora palmivora
TGGTATGAATCAGTTCCATTTTTCCAACATCCTCTTTGATGACGAACCACTCAACAAAGCGCCTCCTGTCTTCGGCTAACGCTTTTGAGGAACCAGTCACAAACACAATAATTGCATGACTTGGTATCAATAGGACTTAAATAAATAATAAAAAATAATGTTTTAGTTAAGCGAGTTTTCGAGCCCATTTCTTGTTTGAACATTTCCCATTGTTGGCACCCATTATTTATACAAATAATTGATTTAATAGCTAAAATAAATATGAAGGATAAGTTTGGAACTCGTAGTTGACGCCCCAGTAATTGCTGGATTCAGCATAAGTATTTGAGGTCCTCCTCTCTCTTCAGCTTCTTTTGATCCTACTGACTTGGGTATGATTTTCCCTTGAAATTGCGATGTGATTGCATCATTCGGCACCATTTGACCCCTCAAACCTCGAGTCCCCGTTGGTCGCCAAGCTATAACAATCGACAACCAAGACAACCAGCAGTACCAAACCAAAGAGAACGGCGCATATTCAATATTCCTCTTCAATCGCTTGAATGTCGTAGTCGAGTTTTCAAGTCTACGACAATGAGAAATGACCTTCATTTTTCAGCTTAAAATTGCACAAACTAGCAGCAGCAATACAGAAACATCTAAATACACACGGTTCGTCGATTACGGACAATTCGCGATCTAAAATGGACCTTTTCAATCCTGTTTTATAATCACCCTCTTTTAATATTTCATTGGTTTAAAAATGACCAATAGCTACTAATCCATTCCCCAAGCAGCAATGGTCAAGGAAGAGTCCGTCACTTCCTCTCTTCTCGCCGCCATCGCAAGGGCACTGCGATGCCAGCACTGGCCACGCAGGAGGAATGTACCGTAGGTGACGGAGTGAGTAAGTCCCCAGGTTCGCAGCGCTCCAGTCCGCGCCCTGAGAGCTGGTCGTACAACACGTTCCGCGCCTCTCACGGCAGCGAAGTGGAGGGGCTGTTGCTGTTTCCAGAACAGCCACGTCAGATCTTCGTGCTGCTGCTTGTGGTGATTGGCTTCTCCTATTACTCGTTCACGCACGACTCAGAGGATGCGGTGCAAAACGTTCGAACAGCGCTGTTCGCTGCAATTTTGATCTTTTTGGTCTACTGCTTCTTGCAAACGAGGGATGGACTCATGATGCGGCCATGATGCGGCCATCCAGGTGTGGCGAGTGGTGCATGGCTGCTCCGTGTTTATTTGCTGTTGCTGGCGGCAATGCTGGTGCAGAATCGAGAGAGTGCAATGAAAGCCATGCAATTTGTATTTCCAGAGGTCGGCAGTCGCCCAAAGACTATTGTTCCAGCACAGCTGCAGTGTGATATCAACGTAGAGGTGAGAAGCAATGTTACATTACTGGTAGGGGATTTTTATATTAAAGACGGGTGGTTTGATGTTGCAGTCGCTGACGCGCGGAGTGACGAGTATCTGGTTCCTCCTCATGTGACGGGGTGGTGGGGTAAGATGTGCATGTTCCGTGACTGGCGTTTCTGCTGGGTGCTCAGCATTGCCTTTGAGATCTTGGAACTTGCGTTCCAGTTTGTTATTCCGGACTTTCAGGAGTGCTGGTACGTTGTTATATAGTACGGACCCAGTCATTTCAATCTAACCTTCAAAATTGTAGGTGGGACTCGCTGCTGTTAGACTTGCTTGGTGCAAATATGCTCGGTATGTGTCTCGGTCGTGTGACGCTGTGGATGCTCGAGTCGAAGGAGTACGATTGGTCGGGCCGTCGGGGCAAGAAGATGGGATACTTCCGCCTAGCACTTAACCAGTTCACGCCGTTCAGCTGGGAGCAGTATCACTGGGAGGTCTTTTCGAGTTTCAAGCGCTTCGCAGAGATTGTTTTTGCCATGGTGCTGTGCCTGATCACGGAGTTGAACGCTTTCTTCATGTTGACAACGTTGAGTATTCCGAAGGAGAGCAACTTCAACTCGTACCGCCTGTTGCTCATGTTCTTACTTGGAATCCCTGCAGCTGCTGAGGTACGTCTACTGTGTTGGTATTTTGAATGCTAGTGTCTCACGTGAATCGTGGTTGCGTTATTGTAGTACTACGAGTTCATTACGAACCCCGAGTGCTGGCGTCTAGGACAGAATTCGTGGATGATCCTATCCCTCGCAACCTTTGAGATCCTGGTGTGGGTCAAGTTTTCAGCCGACGCAGTGCTGTTCACACGACCACCACCGCCTCTGGTGATGTACCCGATCGTAGCGTTCGTGATCATGTTCTCGATCTGGATGCTGTTTTTCTTCTTCCGCAACGTGCCGCAGCAACTTACATCTCGTCGTGCTCGTGGCCTCGTCACTGGTTGGGGATATCTCTCGACGTTCTGTTCTGGGTCTCCTTCACCCGCTACTTTTCTTTTTCTCACGACACAGTGGGCATTTTGAACTGCATTCAAGTGATTAAGAGATTTTGAAATAGATACGTACGCACGAGTCAACAAGTCGGACACTCGGACGCAATTACTCGAAATCAATGTGGTCGACACCACGTCCCCAAGCGTCGCAGAAGAAGCGGCGCGCGCTATTTATATCTGCGCCACGAATAGCACGAATAGCCACAGTCCAGCGAAACCACCGCCACCTAAATAGACAGATCTTGTGTGGGTTCAGCGTCTAGAGTTGTTTCTTCCTCACGCGCAGTAGCAGTTTCTTCCATTTTGGACGTGACGCAAGCTCCGTTTGAGCGCGCGATCCTAGCTCACTACAAGCCAGCCGTCGTACAGCACAGCCGAGACCTGCAAGGACCATGACGGACGCAGAGGGCGTGCAGCAAGAGCTGCAGGACTACCTGCACAAGAAGGGCATCAACACGCTGTTCATCAACCTCGTCGAGTCGCTGCTTCTGGCCAAGCCGGAGAACCCGATTCTCCACATCATCCAGTACTTGCAGACTAACTACCCGGAAGAGGCCACGCCGCGCTACAAAGCTGGCGCTGCCAAGGATGACAACCCCGCTGCCTCGCCCCATTTGCACTGTACGCGACGGTTCAGACTGACGGGGGATGGAAGAGATCTAACACTGTTTTGTGTCCATTTTAGATCACTCGGACGAGAGTGAGAGTGAGGACGAAGACGAGGGTGGAGACGCCGTGGGCGAGATTGCCGCTCCTGTGCCGCCACCCAAGATCATGGCCAAGGGCGACGCACCTCCGTGTCCGCTGAAACCATCGACCCGCTGAGGTTCGTTGCTATATGTGGAGATGGCCCTTTGTCCTGTCTGATATCAAGTTGACGCTTGTGACGTTGCAGTGCACGGCAATTCGAACGCGTAGTGCATCCCAAGTCTGCAGAGGAGAGGGAGGGGATTAGCCGGATGGTAGTGGAGAACATCCTGTTCAAGTCGCTGGATGAGAAACAGCACGATATTGTGCTGGATGCCATGTTTCCCAAGGAATTTGAGCCTGGTGACATTATCATTGAGCAGGGAGACGACGGAGACAACTTCTACATCCTGGAGAGTGGCGTCTGCGAGGTTTACAAGGATGGGGTTCTTGTACAAACGGTGCGTATTGACACTTGTGCAACATTTTTGAAGTTGTTGTGCGCTAACGCTTCTGTCTTGTTTTGATTGATGCAGTGCACGGAAGCTATGTCGTTCGGAGAGTTGGCTCTCATGTACAACGCACCCCGTGCTGCAACTGTGAAAGCAGTGCAACACTCCAAGGCATGGGCATTAGATCGGCAGACGTTCAAGTTCATCATCATGGAGACGACATTAAAGAAACGCGAAGCACACAAGGGATTCATTGAACGTGTGCCGCTGCTGGAGTCGTTGAGCGAGTACGAGCGACTCACAGTTGCAGATGCGCTCAAGACAGAGACGTTTAGTGATGGTGAAGTCATTATCACCCAGGGTGACGATGGTAACCTGTTTTACATAATTGAGGAAGGCACAGCAGTGTGTACGAAGCAGCTCTCACCTGCAGACCCGCCAGTGGAAATGGGACAACTCACATCAGGTGCATACTTTGGTGAAATCGCACTACTTACGACTCGACCACGTCAAGCTACAGTGACAGCCAAGGGCAAGGTCAAGTGCCTCACATTGGACCGTAAAACGTTCAAGCGGGTTATGGGCCCGCTAGAAGACATCTTGAAGCGCAACATCAACAAGTACAACTCGATCATTGCCAACAACATTTAGCAGCAGCAGGAACACAGGAAAGCGCACAAGCGCACCAATACATTTATACACGCCTTCCAATCTTCGCGATTTTCGAGAAGCAAGAGATGAAAGCATTAGGTAGCAGTGGGCTACAACGTATCATGCTCTAAGGTATTGCTGTCGGCAAACAAAAGCAAGTCAAGCCGTCGTATGATGTTGCGTTGAAGCAGGCCTCCGTGTTACAACTGTTAGCGTTCTTCTATCTTCCTCTGCTCGATTAAGACGATCATCTTCACATCTTTTCCTTCTACGTACGCTGTTACTTCCTGCATCGTGTGTACACACCGCGTCGTTATCGCTCTGAACAGCGCAATAGCTTCCGCATCTTTATTGATTTCAGCGTTGCTGCAGAATTACGATATTTCTACAACACTCCAGAACCCTCGAACGCATATGCTAATAGTACGTCGCTTACTCCTTGTTGCTTTCCGCATCGTTCGTGCCCTCCTCCAGCATTTCCACAACAAAGTTCTCGTTCGTGTAGACGCAAATGTCGGCAGCAATTTTCATGGATTTGCGAGCAATCGTCTCAGCATCCAGATCCTGGTCGATAAGAGCGCGAGCGGCAGCTACAATATACAACACATCATAACATTAACCATCGTACCTTCAAAACATAACGACAAAAACTCGATCATACCAAGAGCATAAGTGCCTCCCGAGCCAATGCCAATGATGCCATCATGAGGCTCCAAAACGTCGCCATTGCCCGTCAGCGTGTACGATTGTTTGAGGTCCGAACGATCAAAATGGCCTCGAGACGGCGCAGGTACTTGTCCGTCCGCCAGTCCTTCGCCAGCTCCACGCACGAGCGAGTAAGTTGGCCCGGGTACTCGTCCAGCTTGGCCTCCAGACGCTCCATGAGAGTGAATGCGTCGGCCGTGGAGCCAGCAAAGCCCGCTACGATGTGCTCACCAATGCGACGCACTTTCTTGGCGTTGGGCTTGACCACAGTGTGGCCCAGCGACACTTGGCCGTCTCCGATCAGGCACTGCTCCGAATTAATACAAAATTAGTACTCCATTTTCAGCAAATCAGCTCTATATATACGCACCACTTTGCCGTTCTTGCGGACGCATAGGATCGTCGTACCGTGCATCTATTGCCAATCAACATGAAAGTTAGAGCGTTTGACGCAACTTTTTAGCGGAATTCGACGCAATTTGTACCGTGGGGGCATCAGAGAAGCGTGCAACTTGCGCAGCACCGAAGTTAGCAGTAGCAGCAGCTAGTGAAGGCGACTTGCGCGCGCTCGAAGCGGCTTGGAACAGCGAGCGTGCCAACATCTTACTCTCCAGTTGACAAATGAGAGGCCAAAATGATTGAGTGTCATACGTAATTGGTGTTTCTTACATCATTTTACAGATTTGATAACTTTTTAGATTTTACCCATTTCATTAAATGAGTTCAATCAGCGGCCCACCTTCTTCAGGCGGCGGTGCTCCGCCCGTGCCTTCGCCACCTCCCCCGACCGTGCAGCCTACACTTAAAGGTCCGTAGCGTTGTCTTCTCTCTTTAACGTAATATTAAACGTTTCTATATATATCTTAAAAGTGATGCGGCTGTACAAGCCCAAGCTCTACGTCCAAGGAGCTAGCGGAGGCTCCATGCTGCCACATCCATGGCTGAAGCTACTGCCACACAACACGAGTTTGCACTGTCCAGTATGCTCATCCTACCTGACAGTTTCGGGTACGTCACGTTACTGTACTGGTGCGGTCTGTTCTTAATTGTCATAATTTGTATTATTCTATCATAGAGAGATATTCCTGGCAACACCTTCAGCAGCTACATCAGTGTCATTAACCCATACTCGTGTGAACTGCGAGATGTGGGGCTTTCTGCCAATATTCAATGTGCCAACGACCGCGTGGAGCTCCATGACAATCGCTACGCCAGAACGGGGAAGATGCCGCCTCCAAATCCTGTCGCTGTGCTGTCCGCTGGTTCCAGTCTGGATATGGTAGTGGACTACCCGCTAAATCAGGTGGGAAACCACGTATTACGAGTGGGTGTGGCCTACGTGGACCCGATCACGGGTGAGAGCAAGTCACTGCGAAAATTCTATCGATTTGCGGTGCAAAACCCACTGGTAATTACGTTCAAGCAACACTCGACACCAACGCAGCAGCAACAGGGAGAAGCAATTGTGGAAGCCCAATTCGCAATGCGTCTAAACTCTCGCTTTTTGTGGACAGTATTAAGTTTTTGCCACTCCCACCATTCACGTCAGAAGAGATGGTAGTGAATGCTGTTGGCAAGAAAGATGGAGAGGAACCTTCGATGCAAGACTTGCTATCGCTAAGCAACGGGTCACAGACACTTGTGTACCCACAGGAAGAGCTTCAACGAGTGTTCAGAGTTTTATATCACCCTGCTTCGGACCCAGCGTTGTTGACAACACAGGTAATTGTGTTTCGGTTTTTGTATAAACACAAGTAGTAAGACTAATTCTTTAATGATAGGGTTCGCAGAACCTCGGTCGACTTCATGTCGGCTGGAAAACATCAATGGGCGAAGCTGGATCAGTGCAGAGCCAACCAGTGATGCGGAAGGTTCCTGGGGGCTCTGGCCACGTTGAATCTGGACAGAACAACGAAGTCACAGTAACAGTTGAGGAACTTCCAAAGGAAGTGGTTGTTGGACAACCTTTCTTGACCTCTGTATCCGTGACCAATAAATCGGCTCAAAGCCTGGCACTACAACTGCAATTTCGAAGGGATCTTGCTCATGGTATTGTGTGTTCGTCCGCTTCTTATCAGGTATGTGCGAATCCAGTTTTTCAGGGGTGTGAGTGTTGCTGTAATGTTCGGTTTGTGTATGGAACAGAATATCGGTATGCTTGAAGCTAAGACGGCAACAACGCTTTTGGGTTGAGTTCCTACCAATTGTCGGCGGCCTGCAGGTGCTGAGTGGGCCGGTTTGTGTCGATATCCGGTCAGGTCAGGAATTCACACAACCGGCTGTGCTGGCTCACGTGTTGGTTGCTCCACCCATCTCCTCGTAAGAATGTTGAATAAGGAGAAATACGTCACGGTTTGTCCCCAGTTGTAATATGGCTTACAATTTTTAAAACCTATCTAACTTACATTACATTATACAGCACATCATACTAGGCTTGTTCCGTTCGGGGTACGAAGCAAGACAAGTGAACTCAACTTCGCCGGCCAAAAAAACATCTCCTGGGTTGATTTGGACGTCGTTATCTTCCTCAAGACGTACAAAAGTTCCCCATTACTCCCACAATCGTATACCACCCATTACTCTCTCTCATGTCATGGATGATAGCGTGTGTGGGTGAGACGTACCGGTCATTAAGCTCAATATCGGCCCCACTTAGAAGGCCGCCGATTGAGGCCACGTTGCGAACTACATGGATATCACCTCGCTGAGCTCCCGCTAGCACATACAGCACCAGTGCGTTTGATACTTGGACATCGTTTTTGGTTTGTTGTACGGTTTGCTCGAGGAGGCGTTTATTGCGCTTCTTTCGCCTCCTCCATCGATGGGCCGCGGTGGTATCTCCTTCTCCATCAGATCCATCCAATGCAGAATAGTCGTCATCGTCACCGTTGATGTCTCCGTTGTGCAATGCGCTGGTCACTACTTGCGAGTGGTGCATTCGCCTGCCCACTTGCGAGTTGCCTCGCTTTAATGAAGGCCGAGGTTGGGCTGTTCCACCCTGATCGCGAAACGTTTGTTGTTGTTGCTTAGTTGCCACACCTGCGTAAAAGGGCTCAAGATGAACCGCAGCTACGAAATAACACTCAACGGTCGAGTTTGCTTCCAGTCGGAATGATAAGTCACAGAAGCTCAAGACTGATGGGGATGAACTAGAACTCATCGCTACTACTGGTTCCATGGGGCTCCACCATTCGTTCGGTCCCTCATCAGCTTCGTCGCCAACATCATGAACACTTTCAAGCGCTCGTTGCTCGTTTTCGAGATCCATTTCATGGTACATCTTCCTAGTGCGTCGATGATGTTTTTCGTGTTGCTTCGCACGACCTGTACATTTCCGTGTCTGAGAACAAGGAGGCCATCACGAAGCTGGAATGTGTTGCCACCTGCGAAAACTGCAGGCACGAACAATTTCCCATCTTCAAACAAAATAGATCCTACAGGATACACAGCAATTTCTGCGTGGGATGACAGCATTCGCATATCCTGCAGTGGAATTTCTCGTAGCCAGGACACACAACTGCATGCAATCCGAATGATCCTGTCTCGGCAGCGATCATGCCGCAAGTGAGCGCGTATTATGTCCATATACAGATCGAGATACCCACACATATCTTCTCTTCTCGAGCCAACGCTAGAAGCTCACAAGCGCTTGCGGCTTTTGCCGTCTCTAAATGTTCAAGATCATCACGGTATGGCGCCGAAGCACACATCTCGAACGGGTCATGCAAGCTTATCTCTCCAAAATATCCTCCAGCACCTATTTGATCCACCAGTGCATCGTCCCCGTCGTGCTCATCGTTCAGCATAAGAGATACCTCACCACTGATTACGATAAACACGAAGTTGGCAGCATCGCCTTTCTCGTAGATCAAATCACCCGCGCCCAGTTTCAGCCTAAGACCACATCGCGCTACATTTGCGACTGTTTTCAAGTCTGTTGCAATAGGCTGTAACCATGGCATGGCACACAAGGCCTGAATGTGTTCTTGTTCTTCAAGAGCAAGAGTGCTATTCAAGTCGGGTGCATTAGCACTTTTCGAGTACATGACCTCCAGCTCACACCCACCACAACGGAAAACGCATCCTTCTGAAAGAAGCAGAGGCTTGCTGGTATGCTTGACTATCTCGACTCCTTTCGATTCGTCGGAGTCTTCGGTGTTACCAGCTGCAGGTGCGAGGAACAGAGGCCCAACTTCATCGCGACCGATAAGAAAATGTTCCGGCGTTAATACCTGTTGGCTTCGGTGTGAGCCAGCACGTTCCGCGCTCAAGTTGTACACTGAACTGTTCGGTTGCTAGCGATGCTGTAAAAACTTGTGCATCGCAGTCTCGGCCTTTCCCAAAAGTGACTGGTCCACCACTGCTACCTCCCCAGCCACTGCTTCCACTAGATGCTCCAGTACCTGAGGAAGAGTGTAAGCGGAAACCTACTGGTACAAACAAGCCTCGGCTTCGTGGTTTTCTTTTTGACAGCCGCAAAATGTCCAAGCGCATGGCTGCCTCCTTTATATCAGGACGGCGGTCTAAACCGAAGGCTCTTGGTACTGTTGTTATGTACAAGGCACACTTACCAAGCAACAACCAATCCCCACGAGTAACTCGCACCGGTCTCTGAGTGAGCAAAACACGAGTTTGTCGACGTGGATCACGTTCAAAAGATACATCCTCCAACACAAATGATGATCCATCAAAGGAAATCCGAGCGTGGACAGCACGAATTTCGATACCCTCGGATGAAAAATGCGTACATCACAGGCTGCTGAAGACCCTATAAGGTAAGTCGATTGACCAGCTAGAGTTATTTCACGAGTATCACGAGGCTTTGGAGGCTCAGTGCTAGCCTTAGTGGGGTCGTGCTGAAAAATTACAAGCCGAATGGATACAGACCGTCGGGCTTTGATGTGTGAAAAGTTCGAGTCATCTGTTGGAGACACGTCGTGCTCACTGCCAACTAGTTGTTTGATCATGTCGTCATCGGTATCTTCTATTTGGGAAGGCTCGTGATAGTGGAGCTCTTTGACGTCCGGGCGGACATAACGACTACCCAAAAACACGGATCCGTCTGACATAAGAGGAGGTATATCGGAGAAATGAACGTTGTGGCGTGGCTTTGATTGTGTGAATGTGCTGAGTTGAGGCACTTCAGTGGCGGTATTTAGCTTCGCTTTGTGATGTAGACTTTATATGGTTTCTACCATCGTCATTCATGAGCTCGTCTTCGATATCTGCAGCGAGAAGTCTAAGTTCCTCCACAGTGGACATCCGTTTCAGCGGGGTTCCATGGCTAATGTTTGATGTACTTTCAAGCTCAGTGGTCTGAGAATTACTGGTCTCGGCATTAGGTGCAGCCGTTTCTGATGTCATTTTCATGCTGGAGCTAGAATTGTAGCAAGACATGTCACTTCGTGTGTTTTGGGTGTAAGTCACAGTAGTGCTGGTTTGTAACTCAAGAACGCGAAGGGAAGTAGCTGGTCCGATACGAAATACATCTCCTTGACGTAGGCGGAAGCCATCACGCTGTGGATAGTGCCGATAACGGGTACTCAAGCAAAGGAAAGTACCCATCGTGCTTTGAGCATCGCGTAACAAATAATCATCGCCAGCTACAGATATTTCAGCGTGGACAACATCCATGGACTTGTCCTTTGTGACAACGAGCGTTCCATCTCCAGGTTCACGCCCAATATATCCGGGTCCAAGAAACCAAGATTTCTGGGATCGAGTCCGTCCTCGAGTTGTCGATCGTGGTAATACGATACATAGCTCCTCCTTTGCCCGTAACCTTCGTCGCGGCTTTTTCGATTGTATTGGAGCTAAAGTACCAGAGAGATCCACGCCTTCAGATTTTGTTCCGATGGGAAGTTCCCGTTTGTACGAGTTGTCAGATGAATTATACCCGTTAGTGCGACTGCGATAGCTGTTAACTGAGCTTTGGCTAATAGCCGATCTCTCGAGTCTATCAGTAGTGCGGCCCGATTTCTGTTTCTTGAAGAAATAGGAACGCAGGTTCAATTCCACCGAATTGTTGAGGAAGACGATGCGTTCGTTGGGATCATTATCCACGCGTTGAGTTACATTTGTACTGATGGTTGATTGCTGCTCTGTCACAATGAATGAACGGAATACTGCAGGGGTCACTGTTCGCCTTCGTTTCCATAAAAGTCGCAACCCTTTTGATTGCCTGGTTGTTGGATGTACATGGTCTTCAGATGTTGGGTCTGTATCGGAGGACGTTGCCCTCATGGGTCTGTGGTGCAATGCCATGGTTTTCTTTGCAGCGCAACGATTGTCGAGTAGATGGACAAGATGGGGGAAACTTTTTTCTTGTAATACATGTGTATATCTATTTTTTATCGTAATGAAGATTAATCAGTTGAAATGTGAAGCAATTATAGTACAAACACTTGGTGCAGCACAAACAGTAGTCTGCGAGTCCTTTCTGATCCATGGCGCTTCAAACCAAGGGTGCTAATCAACCGTGCAGCGTTATCTACTCACTAGTACCAGCTCAACCTCTTCCCGCGGTTGACTTGTCCAAGTCTTTTCGCGACCGACTTCTACCTGCGAAAGTCCACACGTACATTCGTCGCAAGTACTACAAATATTATCGGTCAGTCCTGGTTTGTGCTGCAGTGTCGTATTGTCTCAATGTCGTGGTTCCATTAGTTGAAGCGCGAATGGGACGAATAATTGCCGTTTTGGCGGCTATCCTGTGGATACCGCTTGGATTGGGTAGTGTGACGACGTTGAGATACGATATCGTGTGTCTGGTGTCTCGAACATTTGACTTTTGGTTCTTCTCCTCTATCACTACCATTATCACCGTCACAATGTCAATGTACTTTGGAGACTTACGCTCGGTCCGAATGTTGATCGATTGGATTGGATACCATCACGTCGTTTTTGTCGATGCGCATGTGTTGGGTCTCCGGAGTCTCACATACTTCCTTATCGCTTCGATATTATCTCTTACCGTCGTGTTCGTCTGGATAGTACTTGGAAAGGTAGATGGTGGATCAACGTTTACAATTGTGAAGTACGAGAACCTACAAAGAAGTTTTGAACTCTCTGGTATTGATGTGATTGGAAATTGTCTAGTGTCACTAGGCTTCCTACTTGCCAAGATTGTCTTCCGGAGACGTAAAATTCTTCGTGTGAGGTCGAAAAGATCATCAGCAATTGTAGAGTGTGTTATATATCGATGCAGACTAAAACTTGAGCCAATGGGACCGTCATTTTCGCTGGCATGGCCCAGTGAAGATTCAAGGTGTCAGTCAAAAGAAGCGTCATTACGCGACGCGGATGTGATTCAACACTTACTGTTTGTCAAGTTCCCGCAGAAGTTCGACGCAGTAAATACTCTAGTACCTTGTGGGGTAGTGAAACGAACAGTTTTACCTGCTTGGCTGCTTTTGGTAGTCTACACGATTGGTGCGGTAGGTTTAACACTCTCGCATATCCCTCTCGTTCACGGATTCAATGGATCAGAAGGTGTAGCAGCACACAACGAGATCAAAATTGTGATATGCTTCATTGCACTCGTGTGCACCGCTGTATTTACAGGTTTCTTTGTCGTGTTCTACCAGTGTCAACTGTTAAAACTCCTTTTCACCTCCTTCGACTTTGCGTTCTACTCGTTTCAAGTCACGTTTACAGACATCGGTGTCTGTGTCTTGTACAACTGGGAAATTTCGCGCTGTCTTATGGTATTATCGTGGTGGCTTTGGGCTCAGTGGGCTTTGACGTTAGATGCGTTGACACCGTCCACGCGATGTATGCTTAAACTACGTGTTCGGTTTGTCGTGCCTGTTTTGTGTCTTCTGCTTGCCGATCATCTCGGGATAATTTATCGCATTTTCCTTGTTGGAGATACAGAGTTACGAGACTCAGTGATCTTTGAAGGAATTGTCTGGAATAAACACTTGATCATTCGTATGGTACCATTTTACGTTAGCCGGTCACTGACACTTTCACTCTGGTGCTCGCGTTTAATATCTCGACTTGCATCGTCATCCAACGATAACATGTCGATTCTCCGTGGTTCAGTCTGCTACGACAATTTCTTCTCTAGAGGTAGACGAAGAAGTTCACACGTTTCTCAGATCGTCGAAATGAAGATGCTAGCATCAGCTTTATCTCGGCGCGCGAGAGTATCTCCTGTCACGTCGTTTCGTCAGGACAAAACGGTGTGAATTCAATGAATTTAATTATTCAAACTTGAGTGTACACCACTTATCGTCGTAATGGTCAATATAAGGGTATCATACATGAGAAGTTTGTTAAATGGTGAGAATTGTCATGGTGGTATTTTTCACCAGATGTCGAAACTCACAGTTTCAGACTTGCAAGTACATTTTTGTCCGCTCCATTGACCAAATAAAGCCGAACGCTGTCATCAGTGAGAAGTCCGGAACAATTCCATCGGGAGTGCGTTGAGGGCCTTGGCTGGACGCATGCTAGAATAGTGGAAGTTCATCAATGACTAGAATCGTGGCTACTGGCAGCTCAGACCACGAGATTCTTTACATCTTCAAACCAGCGAAACCACTTCCTCAGATCAATTTATCCAAGTCCCTTAGAGGAGAACTCCTCCCAGCAAAATTCCACAAGATTAGTCATCGATTCCTCACCAAATACCATCAACCGTTGTTGGTAGCGAATGTGACAGCTTTTATCTTGATCAGTTTCGTTGCTGTGGTAAATGCGCGGGCAGGACAATTCATATCACTGATTAGCATTTTTCTTTGGGTGCCACTTGGTTTTGGAGCTTTCAGTACGCTAAGATATGATGTCGTACGGCTTCTTATGGGGACCTTCGATTTCTGGTTCTTCTCCCTCGTCACAAGTATGACAGCTGCAATGGTGTCGGCGTATTTCAGGGATTTGCGGTTCCTTCGAATGGTAATCGATTGGGTGGGGTTTCACCATATCGTTTGTATCGATGCCCATGTCAGAGGAGTTCGCCAATTTGCACTCATGACTATCGTTGGAATTCCACCCGTGCTCTTCATGCTTATCTGGATAATGTTAGGTCATGTCGACGGATGCACCACCTTTTCAATCTTAGACTACGAAAATGAGCACCACACCTTCCATCTCTCTGGGGTTGACGTGATTGGAAATGGACTGTTGACGCTTGCACTGTTCATTACTAAAATTGCTGTGAGGAAGCGAAGAGCGTTGCGGGTAAGCCAAAACTCGTCGTCCATCCAGTGTGTCATCTACACATGCGCTCTGCAGTTAGTGCAGGTACAACGCACTCCAGTTTCAACCTCCACCATAACTCAGGTAGGTAGAACAGTTGCTCGTCGTCGTCGAGCTGTAGGTACGAATACAGCGAGGAAAGTGATGCTGCGGGAGACGAACGCCATACAGAAGATGAAGTTCATCGAGTCAGCCCATACATTCAACGCAAGCCACACAGTTTTTCAACTACGAGTATCAGTAGATCCCGTTTCAGCATGGTACCTGTTACCACTGTATGCTTTGGGTGCTGTTGGTTTACTCCTTTCGTGCTCTGTTTTTCTGGGCAGCTTAAACGGGACTGACCACACACTCTCTTTGGTCGAAGCGTGGAGTGCACTGCTTTGGACATTAGCCTTCGTAATTCCATTCACCGCACTTTGTCAGCGTCAGCTTCTCAAGTTACTAGTCACCTCCTTTGACAGTTTCTTCTACATCTTCCAAGTTACTGCCGCCAACCTGAGTGTATGCATTTTGAGCAAATGGGAACTATCGCGCTGTATCATGGCACTCACATGGGAAGTCTGGTTTCTATGGTTGCTCACACTCGATGCTCTTACTCCAGTCATAAGAAACAACTTGCGGTTTCGAATTAGCTTTGCAGCTCCCGTGGTGGCGCTGTTGCTTTTAGCCCACATAATAATCATGAGCCGATTGTTTTTCGTAGGCGACGAGGTTCTTGAGGATGTTGTCATTTTTCAAGGGGTTGTATGGGACCATCCATTAGTGGTCCGTGCCATGCCATTTTACTTCAGCCGGGTTATGACTCTTTCACTTTGGTGCCCACGTCTGGTTTGGCGCCTCGCCATGGTATCAAGTACTGAGGTCGCAATTATCCGAGGTGCTGTGTGTTACAATAACTATATTCCTAAGGACAAGCATCAAAACTCACGGACTAGCGCAAGAAAAGCAACTCAAGACAAATCACGGGACCGCCGACAACGTCTAGACCAGATTGCACCTGCAGATATTGAAAACAATCGGGGTCCCAAGTTCTCGGCGCTAGGAGCAGTACATCCTCATTGAATGCATCCATCGACTTTGGTTTGTGGGCTTGACGAGTTTGCTGTCGGCGGTTATGACCCTGCCTTCCGCCGCTTACTCTTGCTTCTGTCCCATTCTTTCCACTCCGACGCTTGCGCACCTATTTCGTCAATTACTTGCTTTCGAATCCGGAAAGCACGCTTAGATTCATCGATCATATCTTCCGTGGAGTGAGCACACTTACTAGTGTTCTCTGAATGAACGCTCTGGTACACTTCTCGAGGCACTGAAACTTTGGCTTGGCGTAATAAAGGAACGAGTTCACGGAAAAGTGAGCGGTCTTCCCTGTTCACGAGTGTAAGAGCATTTCCGATCGCTTCTCCACGTCCGGTACGGCCAATAAGATGAACGTAATCTGCAAGTTTCTTCGGAAAGTCATACACTACCACATTTTCAACGTTCAACAGATCCATTCCACGACTCAGCACGTTTGTGGACACAAGAACAGGGATTTCCGAGTTCACAAAGGCTTCCAGCAGCCTGAGCCTTTCTTGCTGGGCTTTATCTGCGTGAATGTCCACTGCGCCGATCCCACAACGCTTTTCAATCGCTTTTGCAAGCATCGTTGCGCCAAGTTTTGACCCAACAAAAACAAGCTACACAGCACAAAAGCACATTTCAGGTAACTTCAAGTATTTCAAGTACAACATTGCACGCACCGTAGATTCCTCGCCTTTCCCTTTTAAGAAATCAAACAGCTCAATCTTTTTCCTTTTGTCTTCTGACCAACGAACCACATGCTTCACGCTTGAATTCAGCGAAAAGCTCGTATTTCTCTTGATCTCGTTGTGAACATCAATGCGGGTGTATACTTGCTTGATTTGGATCTTCAAAACCTGTTGAACCAGTGTTTCGACCTCATCTGAAATTGTTGCGCTGAAGAACAACAACTGGATGTCCTCTTGTTTTTTATCAGATAAACCACCTAAAAGTGCCACAATCTGAGAAATCTGTGGTCGAAAACCAACGTCCAACATGGTATCCACTTCGTCAATGACACACGTGCGAATTGCCGGCAAAATGACATCACCACCGCTGTAGTTTGTGAAGATATCAAGAAACCGACCCGGTGTAGCCACAATAATTTGAACTCCACCTTGAAGTCGGTAGCGTTGCGTAGGAACAGGGAACCCTCCGACCAACAACGCCGTCTTCATATCCGCAATACCTCGCACCAACGACTTGGCGACAGACTCAATCTGGATCGCCAGCTCTCGAACAGGAACCAACACCAACGCTACAGTCTCCCTCCGCTCTTCCCGTGCAAATACAATCTCTGTGATCGTTGGAATCAAGTACGACGCCGTCTTACCCGTTCCAGTCGGTGCACTCACAAGCACCTAGCGACAAATATTTACGTCACACCAGTCGCCAAAACCTTGCAATTGTCAACTAACTCACGTACATTATGTCCCTGCAACACACAAGGGATCGTCTGCATCTGTACGGGTGTCGGTCTCTCAAAGCCATTGGCACTGAGATTCATCAGCAGTTTTTTGGGTAACTGCGCTTGTGCAAAGTCCACCAATGGGGTCGGATATGGGGCATTTCCACTGCCACCAGCCGATCCAATTGTGATTTTAATGCCCAATTCTCGCCGAAGTTCCTCCGACTGCTTGAGTCCTTGTGCTTCCTGTTGGCGTTTCTGCTGGCGTCTCGCGATGGAGACGTCGCGGCACTGGAGACTGCAGACGTCTTCGTCTGTGGCGTCGCACACGTACTCGCCATATCGCCCACACACCTGCAGATGCGTTAATATAAGTAAGTGCAGAAACACAAGTGACGTACCACGCACACTGGTTCACCAGCTACGAGCTCAATAGTAGTCATGTTGCCTTGTGTTGTGGGGTGGTCCACCCAACTTTTTAAGTAGTTCAAAAGTAGTTCGTACTTTAGAACTAGGAATTAGGTATCAGAGCTAGGAATTAGGTATCCGAGCTAGGAATTAGGTATCGGCTAATTAATGGTTCCTAATGTTCCGACCTGATCAAACAAAAACCTGGGAATTAGGTCAATTTACTAGGTATTAGGTAATTAGGTATGCATTAGGTCAATTTACTAGGGATTAGGTCGGAATTAGGAACCAATCCAATTCTATTACAGACAGTCCTTATTAGGGATTCTAATATTATTACAATCAGTCCTTATTAAGGGATAGAGCCGTTGGATGGTATTAATGGTTCTCGGACTTAAGTGAGTTTTCGAGCCATTTCCTGTTTGAACAGGTCGGAACATTAGGAACCATTAATTAGCCGATACCTAATTCCTAGCTCTGATACCTAATTCAAGGCTAAAAGTAGTGGCTTGCTACGAATTAGTACTAGACCTAATTAGGGGCTTATTAATGGTTATCACCCGACCCACCTGATCAAATAGGAAATGGCTCGAAAACTCACTTAAGTCCGAGAACCATTAATACTATCCAACGGCCATATCCCTTAATAAGGACTGATTGTAATAGAATTAGCGACCAGAAAGCCTAATAAGGACTGTCTGTAATAGAATTTGATGTCCATAATTTGTATTGAATTCTAGTAATTTTACCTAATGCGTACCTAATTACCTAATCCATAGTAAATTAAGTAATGCCTAGGTCCGGTACCTAATTCAAGGCTAATTAAAGGCTGGATAGGAATTAGGAACCGATTCTCGGACTTAAGCAAGATAGTTTTCGAGAGCTCTTAATCCCAAATTTAGTCATTAACCTTGTTTGGTCTGAAAAATGGTGCGACCAAAGTTTGCATTTGGTCCCTCTCATTTTCAAACAAATAGTGAAGTATTCGTGCGAGATGCAGGACACTTGCTCCTTCTAGGACTTGGAGCCCTTCGAAGCGTATGGACGTTGGCGCGCTTAGCCCATACTGCATGTCCGAGCGTCTGCTGACGCGCTTCCAGCAGTAGCGACGTGACAAGAGCTGCGTCTTGTTCTAGCACGTGGCCGCCAAGTTCGACGGTGTCGACGGCGGCCTTGATGCACTGAGCGTGACGTCTCTAGAGCAGCGGGATTGTGTGGCTACAGACGCCGGACTCAGATGCGCTGGAGCGGCTCAAGTAGGAGCTACAGGACATCACGAACTGGTGCAGTGAGAGCGTCGAGGGCAAGTCGACGGCTGTTTGTGGCTGTCAAACACGTAGCCAAAGTACAGCCCATTATGGTGCAGAATACAGTGCAGGGCGTGGAGATGAAGCTCGTGGACGGCAATAATTTGAGCTGATGACCACATGCAGACTCGACCCATCGAGATGAGTTTCTAGAGGTATTGAAGAAGCAGATGAGAGGTGACAAGGAGACAATGAATACTCTTGATCTGTTCGACACAGTGAGGTCACCTCAGTGAATAACGCAGCAGCAGCATTGGAGCGAAAGGAAATGTTTCGACGAGATGAGTGAAAAAGCTATTGATATCGCCGATGATGTCGAATGCATGAACCATCGAGGAAGAAGCTCAGGTAAATAACGACGACGATTCCGTTTCGTGTTTTTCTTTCAGTTGATTATGTGCGGAGTTTAAAGTCCGAGCGAACATGAAATGGCAGCATACACTAGGTCAGACAGTTCCCCTGCTTCAGCACCTGTCCTGTATGTCCTGCAGTTGCACTGCTTACTCGAGAGCCTTCTTGGCCTCACGGGCCTTGCGACGGCACTCCAAGTCGAGGTAGTCGCAGTTCGATTCCGGCCACGGGAAGGGCTTGGTGCGCATCTTGAGGTACGGGTAAGCAGGCGTCTCCTCCTCGTGGTGCTCGTGGCTCAGGTGGTCGCTGATGGCGTAGACCGTGTACACGCTCACCAGGCCGAACATGCCCTTCGAGATGGTTTTCCATCGGTACATCTGCTCCTTGGCCTCCTGCTCCGTGGCGCTCGACATGTTGCGAGCACCAGCGCGGAGCGACTGGGTCATGAGGCGTGATCCCTTGTTAAGAAGCGACTGTCGGCATTAGACGTGAGGTTAGTGTTGCTGCTCGTTGAGACGTCCTTCCGGCGGTACAGGACTCACCATAATAGAGCGGCGTGCTGGCGGTCAAGCGATACAAGAACTGAGGGCAGGGGGGCCTCAAACGAGCGGCTACGAGGGAAAAGCCTCTTTTCTATGGCACCATGGTGTGCACCACTTCACTTCAAGTACTCTTTTTTATGCGCTGATACTTAATTGAAAATGGATACATGTATCCATTTCAAATCAACCACTGCAACTTGCTCGAGCTTAAATGCCCATTCTCTTTAGAGAAAGGTGCCGCTGATTCGATACGGGTGGAATGTCACCAAGGGGGTCGATAGGTTCCGTCAGGATTCGCCCGTCACGCGACTGCATTCCAACATAAAATTTTCGTCAATGGCTAACCAAAACGAGCTGACATTGGAGCATCCTACCTTGATTGCCGGACTCTGTCGACGAGCTAGTGGTGGATATATCTGTGCCCTCGTGTAAGCAGATCCGGGCCGGGAGAATGACGATATCTATCGTAGTAAGCGAGGGGTTAGACCTCAGTACAACATTAGTGCTGCTAAGCCAAACGTACGCTATCCGAGTATTTGTCGTTCGACTGAGGTTGTTCGGGCTGGTCTGCGATTTTGCGGATGATCCCTTTTGCGACTAGATCCGACTTGAGACTTCTAGTATAGCCTTGCGCTAAAGAAAAGAGGTGAGCAATGTCATAGGGAAAGAAGTTATTCATTCACCGGCTTACCGGAGAAGAAGGGCCAAATAGCCTCGGAGATGCTGGCGTAGTCCACAGATCTTCGCCCTTCCACATCGGCCATTTTTGGATCTGCTTGGTGGTTCAACAATACGCGTACGACCTTCCCATGTTCCTGAAAAGAAGCTGCGTGTAGAGCTGTCCACCCCGTTCCTGTCAAGAGTGAAGAAATGTTCGTTCAGTAGTAATTTAACTCGTATTTGACAGGAAGATTGGCTAGCATACCTTCGTTTCGAGCAGATACGTCTGCTCCTTTGTCGAGTAAATACGTAACCATTGTGTCGTTCCCCCACAGAGCTGCAGCGCATAGTGGTGTCGTTCCATCTGGCAATTTGCAAACGAGCAAGTTGTGTTAGTGTCGTATCTGCTCTTTGGACCTGCGGCATTAATCAACCTTTTCCAGGTGTATCGATGTGCACACCATTATCAAGCAGAAAATCGACCTAATGCAGTGGATGTGAGACCATGGCTAGTGTTAGTCTCAACATGGTGCAGTAGCACGTACCATTGTACGGGAGCCGTTGGCCGCTGCTTCTGCAAGGTCGACGTGCGAGCGAATTACGCCTTCTTGGGCTTGCTGGTCCTCTGTATCCGACATCGCGTTTGATCTCACCTCTCAGCTAAGCGTAGTGGTCCTACAGCAATGATCAACGTAGCACGGACTTCATTTGAAACGGATTGCGACGCTTCATAGCTTTGGTTTGCCTGGACAACAGGAAGCAGTTCAAATAGATAATCGCAAGCATGTTACGAGTTTAGATTCTCGAGACACTTAGCGATCGACACACGATATACATTTGTGCCATGCATTGTCGTCTTGCGCCTTGACGAATTGTGGAGATGGCGCTCCACGAAACTTGGATCAACAATCAGGTTACCCGCAACGTCAAGTGAGATTTCAGTTCCCACATGCTGGTATAGTCCCCACTGGTAGTTAGTGAAAAGCACGTAGCAAGGTGATGTTAGTCAAATATGTCTGCAACAGCAACGCACGCGTACGTACAAATTTTGGCCATCCTGGTACAATGTCACCATCCATGACAACTCGGTAGCTTGTAGGAACACAACTGTCATAGTGTTGGCGGAAGCTTGGATTGCCGACACGAGGCCCACCGAAGTTATACATGTTGACTTTAATGCTGAAATTCACGGCGAGATCATAAGCAGCAATAACTGCAAGCGCACCACCCATGCTATGGCCAGTAATATACACTGACACACCGGGGTTTTCATCTAGAATAAGCCGTGTCACCTCCTTTAGTTCATCTCGAATCGACTCGTATGCAATCCAAAAGCCTAGGCAACAGCAGCACAAACATCAGACGATTGTTGATAGAACAACCACGACACAAATGTTTACCTCGATGCACCCGCGGCAGCGCCATGTTAAGCAAGGGGATTTTCGCTGCAACATCCTTCACCTTTTCAATGCAAGACTTTCTCCAGCGAAGCCCTCTGGCTTTTATCCAAAGTACTTTTTGGTCAGCTCGTAGATTGCTTTTCCAATTTTCCTTGCTAGTGGTGCCTCGGAACGATATGACTAAGCGTCGGTGGTCCTCTTGACTCCATGCGACGACTACGTGCGTATCCGTCAGGTTGCTTCGCAGATGAGTGATCAACTCAAACCCGTAGCGCTCAAGGGTGAGTTCGCCATACCCAGACGATGATGGACAACCAGGTGGATCAAAATAAGCTTGGTATGCTAACTCCAGCAGCCATCCAGCCGTTTCCACGCAAAACAGGTTTGAATCGGGCGTGAGGAAGCCGTAAGAATCCACCCGTGGTTTCTCATCGACGTGGAAAGCTGTAGATGCCAGCAACCCTGTGCTGTCACCTGCAAGGGGTGGTAGGTGTACAAACATCACAAGGTACACATACACCGACAAGAATAAGAATTTGCCCAGCGACGGGTGACCAGTGTGCATCTTAGCAAATGTGTGCACTGCATCCTGAATGAATGCATCGTATCCAACGAAGTACCAGGTTTGAGTGAGATAAAATATCTGGAGAACTGAGAGTATAAACACGTAGATGAAAATAAGCAGTGTCTCGAGCACAAGAAATCGGTATGATAGTTGCTTGTAGCGTGTCGCCATATACGGCAGCGCCTTTAGATGACGGCCTGATCGTGCTCCAACTACCATTATCCACACCAGCCATGACAATACCAAACTCGTACGAGTAAACCCAAGTAGTACATATAGCTCCTTGTGGTGAAAGTCATGCGCGGATGACGTCCCTTCCACACCGAAAAACAGTTTGGGCATTCGTAACACAGTCATACTAGTGTCCACAGCGAAAAGCACCAATCCAAACACGAACTTCGTAGCGAATGAGCATCTTCGAGAGGAAAAATCTCCACTGTGTTGGTCCATAAGACTCAACCAGAACACGTAGAAGAAAGCTTCTGCGAATGACTGGCATATGATCGACACAAATCGGGTACGCATACTTACAGTAGTGTATAGTTCTGATACTGCATATACTGGATTCTGCCAAAGTACGAGCACGACACCAACACCCAGCAACCACTTTTGCACGGTAAGAACTTGACTCCAACCGCCATGAAAGTTTAGCACCGAAATGAACCAGCAAGGAAGTGCCAGAATGGACGCCAACACCAGTATTCCACGAATAACGACCTCTCCGACGTGAATAGCTGGTTTTCTGTAGATGTAAAGTGGCAAGCAGCACACATGTAACTTAGAATGATATGCAAACGAATGACCATAACAATGTGAACGTACGTATATGCGAACTGATACACCACTCTTTTGCCAAACACATTTGGATAAAGTCCTCTGAAAGTTACCACAGCAAAGTACGCATCGAATCCACTCCCACCCTGTATGGATCGCAAGTTAGTAGAAGGCAAATGCATAACGCAATATCAGTTTGTAAATGCTCCACATTCGAAAAGTATATCTGCTCTTACCAATCGGTCAACGTCCTGAGTAATTTCCAGCAGCCTCACAGCTTCGCATGGTCCACCTGATCGGCACTCCACCCAAATACTTTGATTGCGCTCATCAACGATGAGATCCTTCGCGACGGGCACCACATCGTGGTCAATACCGTACAATCTGGCATCATAGGTCAATACATAGCCTGCGTTTTGGTCAACTTCTCCATCTTCAAATTCAGGAATACTCGCTGTCTCATCCTCTAGGTTGTCGTTTTCTCGGTTTGCATCTCGATCCATGTCCCATGCAGCCCCCACGCGTTCTAATTCCTGGAACGTATTACTTTCCACAAGCGACGATAGCAACTCCGCCAACATTGAAGAGTTCACCTGTTCCGTGACATCAAGTTTGATCTCAATAGACCCAGTGTATCTTGACACATTTGCCACGTAGGCTGCCCACCGAGCAATATTCCTGGTAGTATCCACTTCAATACAAGGCTCTTTCCTCTCGCCATCCTTACACACTGCTCCGGATAACTCCACCGCCTAAAGTTGAAGTGCAGAATCAGGTATTAGCGTTATACTCAGATCTGATTCCACACATATTCCCACCGTTTCCAGGTATCCTTTGCTCTGTAAATATGGCAGCGCCATTGCCAGTAAGAATGCCAAGTACGTGACCCAGAGAACTGTTGTAGCAGCTCGCGACGATAATGTCTCTAGTCGAATCTGTGGTTCAAATACATGTCTCTGATTCTGATTCCCTTCTGAGTCGGTGGCAGTAGCCTCTATCCCTAATAGAGGCGCGGTCGATGACACGGTTGGAAGGCGCGAGTGCATCTCGTATGAGTCACGGAAAAGCTCCGAGGACGCGTAGCCCGTGGACTGGAACAGCAGTGGACGATATACACGCTCTTCCTCTGCATCTTCATCGCCCAGAGCAGCGCCAGAAGCTCTACGCTGCCGGTCTAGTGGCAGCATCATGGATCTGATGACAAAATGATGTTCCCAAATTTTAGCCAATGAGAAGTGGGTTGAGATCTTACGACCACCAAAGTTGGTGTGAAATACATCAAGTTGAAGTTGACTTCAACTTGTCTAGACTATAGGAAGTTGCCCCATTGTTCATCCGATGGAGTAGTCTCGGCTGCTCTCGTTTGTTCCCGTTGTTGGCTGGTCCGAGTGAAAGAAGACTTACGGTCAATGGGGATGCCGACGTCCTTGTGGAAACTAGTGGTGGAGCGCACGTCTGGAGCGAAGGGTGAAGTGGTGCCTAGGGCTGCTTCGAATAGCATTCCGGTAGATGCTCCATTTTCAGCTTGCATTATAGAGACTTGACTGGAGAGTGCGTCGTCGAATGATGATGGCTGAGTGGGTACGGAAGTTGGAGTATCGACAGTATTGTTGATGCAGTTGGTTTCACTGGATGGTTGGATGCTATCATGAGGTATCGTAGATGCACTGCAGAGCTGTACGTGATCTCCACTAAAAAGACGAATAGTATCCTTCGGCCACTTCTCGAATTCGCGGATATTTTCGCGAGTTGACCGGACTTCTAGCATACCGGACCAGCTTGAATCCGACAGACTCATTGTCAATGACGCGACTACGTAGGAGCCCCACCTCGTTTGAGTGAGCATCGCGATCTAAAAGATCACATTGAGATGTGAGTAAACACATGATCAGATAGACTACGGAATTAGTGATAGGTCACGTACGTGAAAGTGCATTGGCAGATCCAGTAGCAGCTCGGCTACACATGCGATGTTCGAATTCAAGATGTGGGCAGCGTATTGGCAGGCACTAAGCTTCCCATTTTGTGAATCCTGTGACTTCACACGCCACAATACACCTGAATTTGAACTACAACAAAACACGGTGGTAATTAGCACAGACAAGATTGAGATCACTAACAAGCTGCTGTGTCATACCTCTGCCAACAATGTTGGAAGAATGCAGCAGTCGCGAACTGAGGCTGAGGCTGTCGTAGCAGTGTATCGAAATGGAGTACGTAGTCATTACTGAATGCTAGGCGGATTGGAGCGGGAGGTACGTCTTCTGCAGGATTTTCACCCATATCATCACCGCCTTGACTAGGTTCTTGGACAAGCACTACTTGTACGAGAAAAGTGGCCTGAGTAAATTTACATATGCGGAACCGCTTTTGCGCTTTGATTACGCCAAAAGGTGGTAAACTGGTACTACCCCCCGCTTGTACCAACGTTGATGGTCTCACCGGCACGTAACAAGCGCAGCTTTAAGTCCTTATTAGCGTCCACACATTGAGCAACGCCGACACCTCCCAAAGGACGAAGATGAATTTCCAAATCATTCAGCGGCCAAGTAGTGAGATTGCAACAAGTGATGTCAACAGAGACTACCTCTTCTTTTCCTGAGAGCGGGTGGTGGTGAAAAACCCGAACGGAAACAGGATCAGCACTACCCGTAATGATGATCGGTTCGCGATAATCGTCATCTTGCGATTTTTCTGGATCTTCATTTTCAGTGAAGCATTTTCGAGGAAGAAATATGTCCTGTGGGTCAAAAACCTCCTTTGAAGACAGAGCCTCGGCTTCTGGTGTTGCATTGGCAGATACAGGAGTCGACAGTAGTGTCATAGCATCCTCGATACTGGACAAACAGTGTGATTAGTAAAGTACATAACATAATTGCACAAGTGGATTCAACGTACACGCGATACTGCTGGGATATTATCGCTGGAGAACTCCCTGATGCTGATAGAGTTGCGATCATCTTCTCGCACATCTGGAGAAACAGAGGTTGTGCGGAGGGCTGAAATTGTGCTAGCAGCGTAATACAGTCGCCAATCACCATCAAAGCGTCGACGTTATTGACATCACCTGCACGCTTGCGGCTAGCAGATATTTCCTCAACACTATCCCCACCACATCCAAGCAGACCGTTGTCAAATGTTGCGCCTTCCATCTCGTCCTCGTCATTATAGATAGCAGTAAACAACCGGCTAGTCTCATGTTGAAGCTCTCGCACCAAAGCATCAAATGGTACATGAGAAGCATAGTTACGATGAAGTCGCACGCCAACCCAAAGTATCTGGAGGCGAGCACATTGAGACGCAATCTGGTCCATGGTCGGAAACAACTCCTGTTGGAAAAAGTCGAGTGATTCACGAAGCGCGAGTTCGGGACAGGCAAGCATGACCTGAAAATGCGTCGTGAGTAAGCCGGTATAGTAAACGATATTCTCGCTCATCTCGCAAGATCGACGATAAGCTTTTGGCGAAGTACTAGCAGACCCACCCAACTTCAGCAGTAGTAGCCCTCTAAACATCCGCAAGGCAATAAGTTGAGATATTTGACGCTCAACAGCTCCTCGTTGAGGAAATTCCGATGTATTCGAGAGAGCTTGAAAAAGCGCTCGGAGCACCTCAGAGCCGTTGGTACGTGGTGACAACCTGGAGAATCCTTTTGGCTGTCTAAAGAACGTCATTGTGCATAATCCTTGGAGCAATTGAAAGTCTCGGTTTGCGACAACGTGTGCGGCGATCGTGTCCATCAGGGTCTGCACCAGATCACACCGGTCCTTTTCTTGATCCAGAAGGTAGAGTGCTTCGGTTGTTCGAACAAAAAGTGATTGGCAATTTACACCAGATAACCAGGAAAATGTTTTCACCAGCATCACACAGAGCTCGAGTTTAAGCTCAGAATTCGGGACACTGCCACTGCTCGTTTTGTTGGCGAGATAGCATTGTGCGATGAGATGGTTAGCAAGTTGAGCAGCCCAGCGCATACGTGTGAATGTCTGCAGAGGATGTGCCAATAGAATGAAGATGGCACGACACATGCTAGTTGCCTGCGCTAATGACACTCGCCTAGACACCGTAGGAAAACACCACGACTCGAGTATATCACTTACAAGCTCATCAACTCGAACGGGCTCCGTCGATGCTTGAGGTTCATCGTCGTCTGCACCGTCGACATTGCTATCTTCTGTATCAATTTCCACGCATGGTACACTAACACTTGGGCACCGTGCACCGCTGCGTTCCATCATCATGTAAAGTAACATCGATATCCAGAGCAAGGCGTCCGGCTGCTGCTTCATCGGTAGTGTCCGTGCTGCAGCTACAAGTGCTCGGATCCGAGGGGATGCCTGTTTGTATACCATGGACACACATCATCAACAGGTGCTTGAACGCGGAGTGATTCTCGACTGCTGGGAAAGAACGGTGTTATCGTGCTGGATCTTGCAAACAAATTAGATAATGATGTAAATGCAGTGCCTGCAATCCACACCGCACTCTGAGACTGTTCGTCAAAAGAAAGTGTGTGGAAAATCAGCTTCCAGCAGTCGTTCACCATTGTCTCGAGATCTTGCTGACAGCAAATTCGTGCTTCATGCGACTCAAATGGGAAAACGAACAGTCCATCGCCAGCGACATTAATTGCCACATCTAGTGTTAATCTCGATAACGTCTCGATTGCACGGCATCGAACCTCGATATCTTCATGCGTCAAAATTGTTCGGAGTTTGTTCATGGTTCCCTCTCAGGCGACAATAAAACCCGAGAACGAGAGGTATTGGAATGAATCGTAGCACTGGAATTGCAGCAGCTAATGCTGACGTATTCTCCGAACTGCCCAGTTCAGTTACGACCGCTTCCAGAATGAATTTCCAGACTTCGTACGTAGAGCAACCAGGAGCGATACCAGCAAGTTGAAATCCAAGCACTTTCATGGCTGTACTTCCTTCTGGATTCAAGCATTCCTAGAAGTCAAAGTAGTGTTAGTCCTGTACAAGTCACTGGGAACGATAGTTGGCTTTTGTCCCTACCTCCAACCCCTCGCGATATTCACGCAGAGTCAAGGCATTGGGCTTGATAGAAGCAAGATGCAGTAATTTCTGAACTTGAGCTAGTGCTCTCTTGGCGCTAGCGACTTCTCCACCTCCACCTAAACTCTCCTGTAGCATCTTGTCACCAAAGCCTAGTGGTTTTGCTTTACAAGCGATCCGTCGTTTGGGCCGAACGACCGTTGATCGACATGGCTACATCATAACTATGTTTGCAGTTCGGTGAGTGTACTCCGTTCAACCTTGATACCATATCTCTTGGTACAGACTTCAATGCGTGCAGCATTTTGGCTTATTATTCTCCAAAAGCGAGTGCGTAAGTTGCTGTCGTCTACGGAAGAGAGAGGACTCGGATTTCATGGAGAAAATGAAGTAGAATCTGTAACAACTCACCTTAATTCTCAAAACGAGTAATATTTCACTACTTACGTTGCAACATTGACGCTATTGTGTTCTTGTTTCTACAGTCTCTAACAATACTTGATCATCATCCGAGCTTTTATTCCAACTCTTTTGCGTTTTCAAATTCGCCTCAAAATGGTACCAGCTGTTGTGAAAGTCTCAGCTCAAATCAAAAGTCATTCGCAATGTGGGGGTTGGTGTTACTCGCGCTGTTGTCTGCACCGACGTCTGTGTGTCTGTGGGCCGCGTCCTGCACTTCTCGGACGTGCACTTGAACATCTCCGAGTCGTTCACATCTGCAGACAACGCTCGCATCCCCATCCGCTATTTCGCCGATGCTCCCATCCGGTTGCTTGAATCAGCTCTGGAGTATGCGAAGGAGCACGTAGTGGCCAACCCCGAGCTTTTCCTGTACACGGGAGACCACGCAGCCCATGGAGTGTTCAGTGATGAATACATTGCAAGAGCCGTGGAGACAAATGTCCACGCAATGGAGAATTATTATCCACCAAAGAGTCAAAGCGGAATGCTAGAGGCGACGGCCATCATTGGCAATGCTGACGGGAGTACGTAGATAATTGCTGATATTTCATGAAGGAGGGGCTAAAGATTGTATTTGGTGATGGTAGACCCGGACTACCACATGGAGGTGACGAACCCAGAGAAGGAAACGAACCCGTCCATTGAGCTCATTTCGGACGTATGGAAAGACTCACTCTCTGCTGCGAGAATGGACCTCTTGAATCGACGTGGATATTTGAGCTATGCACTGAACGACAAGCTGCACGTGATCACGCTGAACACGGTGTCGTATTCGGTACGTTTGATGTGTAAGTACCGTATAAAGAAATATGGAGTTGACGATTTTTGCAATGGTGACTTGCAGCCGAGTCATTTGCCGGACACGTCCGAGCAGCCAGATCCTTTCGGGCAGTTTGCGTGGTTGGATAAGACTCTTGCTGAACTTCAGGAGGCAGGCAAGTTCGCGTACATTGCTGGTCACATTGCTCCGATTGTGGACTCCTATGGAGGCAA
>VOQZ01000624.1:0-24473 GCA_008079305.1 Phytophthora palmivora
TCATCGCAACTCGAGTGGTGATAGTTGCATGCAAAATTGAGCTAGGGCAATACCGTAGCGTGATAAGTGTATCTTTTGAAGTCACGTGTCTCGGACGAATGATGCGTTAGCGGTGCTGCGCTGAGACCAGGCACTCTGCGTTTTACTCGAATAAGATTTGACGTTTGCGATCGTCGCGGTTTGCTCGGGAGTGGCACGTGCCGTATGTGGCCATGAAAAGCCTGATCATTATATTCGTAGGATAATACAACTAGTACTATAGTACATCGTCCATGGGTTTTCATGAACGACTTGACGTACATCACACTCATCAATGTGTCGCGATCATAAATCGTAGGCGTGACATTTCGCCGTTCAGCGCGCTGAATTCGTTGATACCAAATAACTTCTTCTTCAACAACTAGTTCTGTGATAGTCCTTCCACCTACGTCCTGTTGTGACTGCGATTAGATAGTTAGTCGTGTACGTCACCCAGTAGCAACAAGAGCAGTACAGTACCTCGTGCAATCGACAATCTCGTTGTAAAGATAACAGTTAACGTTTGGATCATCCACATTGGTGGTGGAGGAGATCTACTGACGGCGGTTCTAGTGAGTGGGTCACCTCATCGCGAAATGATACCAAGGACGATATGATTGGATTGATACACACGCAATAGTTGCTTGTGCGAACAGTTGTCAACGACGCATGTATGGACAGACGGATGTGATCGACGTGAATGGCAGTGTGAAAATTCTGCTAATACCACGTTGTTCATCTGGTTAACTGCATCGAAGCGATCACCAAGACTCATCACCCCAATTTCTGAAGAACTTCGAAGTTGTTTACGATAGTCTCTGATCTATGCGAGGCGTAAAACATTTTCAGAAGTCCACCACAACACAGTGAAACTACTGTAGCGAGCTGTAGATAATGCGCTGTCATAGTCCCTGAGTAGTTGCTCTTCTAACTTTCTCTAACCGGAATACGTGTGCAACTGGGGTCCAGGTGCACACCTGAGTAGACTATCCAACAATGGTGGTTAACTCACTGATCGAAAGCTGATCAGGTGGACTGTCTTTTGTGAATTGTCAGTGCGTGCTGTTGTTCGTTCAGCGCCACTCATCGGAATAAGTGTCTTCTGCAACTACGGTAGAAAGTTGTACAGTAACATCTTCAATTCCCAGTGTACAGGCCTCACTAATTCGTTTATTGAGTGAGATGATACCAGGTACATGTAGCAAGCTGCGAGTTCAGAACATATGCTGTTGTCCTTTTCAGATGATGGCATGCAGCGATGATTCACACTCGTTTTTTTTTGATAATAATAGGTAGTTGATCTTCTATTAGCTCTGAAAGCTACTTTTGATTAGGAAGGTATAGTTACTGACCATTTACCGGGTCTATTGGACGACAACTTTAAAGGAAACCGGTCGACATAATCATCAATCACTTCCATCTTAACTTGTCGGAATACTCAGATCTGATTCCAATATTTGTACCTAAATCAGATTTGTATTGTCTCATTTTCTCCAATTTCATCCCAAGAAACCCAAAAAGAACTCGCGCGATCTCAACACCTTGCGTCTTCATGCCGGAGGTGATCGAGAACCAGCGGTGGTACCCCATCGTGGTGCGTATTAACCTCTACATACTGCGTGCTCTCTCTTGCCCTTCACTTACTCTATAAGGTGTAATAAGGAGAGAATTTTACATTGCAATAACACTATAATGTTGAACAATTTTACCTTATTTAGGGCTGGAGCGCACGTCTGCATGCAGAAGATCCTCCTGCCTGGTGTACTGCACAACAATCAGCATGTCCCAGTAAAGACGAGCAGAAGGAGTTTGTGTGGGTGATCTACAAGGGCGAGGACTATGACGAGGAAGGATGGCTCTATGGAGAGAAGTTTAATGATACATTGGGCCCCATGACACGCTCCAGTGTCGTCCGCACTCGCGTGTGGATGGGCAGTAAAGCAGACGAGCAGAAAGAGGTCGAAGCAGAAGTTTCTGAAGCTGAAAATGCAACTTCTGGACGAGAAGAAGCTGCTGCGACGGGAGATATCAATCCCGAGTGGCAGACACTCTTCCCGTCCGGCAAGAAAGACGGTGAAGCTACAGATGAAACAGGTTCTAAGACAGAGGTGGAGAATACACTCTTCCCGTCGACTGAGAGTGGTGAGAAGAAAGACAATGTGCTGTTCCCGTCAGCTGAAGATACTGAGGTAAAAGAATCTAAACAAGGCGAGCCGGCGAGATCATCGGGATTCTTTGGTAGAATTTCTTCAGCAGTGGTGTCATTGCCGTCGTCGGCAATAAACTTGGCAGGTTCGTCGTCGAAGCAGGCTGTGTATGGAACGGTGCAGTCGATTAAAGAGGCATCGTTGTTTGGGTTAGAGATGGCACAAGCGGCGACTGCAGCTGCGATTTCAGCGGAGCCACAAATACCATCGGCGTATAGAGGACGAAAGCACAGTACGAAGAGTTCGGACGAGGAGAGCGACTCGGAGGTTCTGTCTATGCTGTCCAAGCGATTTCCGGATCTGTCTCCTGTTGAGAGATCTCTTGTAACATGCTGTGAAGGTAGTATCCCGAAGTTTATGTCTCCTCCAGAACTTACCGAGTCAAAACACTGCAAAGAATGCAGCATCGAGTTTGGCATGACCAAGTTCCGATACCAATGCGGGTATTGCTCGGAGTCTTTCTGTCGAGACGACTTGCCAGAATCTGCGATCATTCGTGCGTATGGCCACACAACTCCATCAAAATTATGCAAGAACTGCCATTATATCTTGATGGAGAAGATTGATCAGCAACTTGTGCAGTGGCGCATTGAGCGCGTTAAGGATTACCTCGAAGATAAGCTCACGGTGTACTACAACACAGCTACTGACACAGCTGTTGACAAGATCATGCGCGCTGCTGGAGGCACACTAGTTGCTGCAAAGTCCGCACCAATTGGTGCGGCAGCGAAGATGGCTGTTGTGAGTGCTGACTTCCTGCGCAAGTACGGCAGAGCCGGTTTGATTGGCTTCATATTACGCAATGAGTTCATGCAGTCCTTCTCAACTTTAAAAGGATTACTCGGCGATTTGGATGATCTTGGATTTCAAGATGCTGCTATTGGCACTTATTACTTCATGGCGATGAATCGAGGTGATCGTGGTGCAGAGCCAGAGGGAGAGAAGGACAGCCATAACGGCTGTAAACCAGTATCAGACGAATTCTTGACAAAACTGCTGAAGTATGCTCCATTGGCGTTGCACGGTATTTACGAATTGGATGTCTTGGACATTCAACGCATTAGCCGATTACAAGGGTTTTCGCTCATTTACGCCCATGTCCAAGATCAGGATGTTCGACACCCTTCCTTCGCTCTTTTGGGCAATAAAGAGAACAAGACGGCACTCGTCTTAATCCGAGGTTCGAAATCTGTTCAGGATGCGCTAACTGACATCCAAGCTTATCCTGAGGAGATCGGTCTTTCTTCAGCGGGTGCACCTCAGAGCGAGGCAACAGGCGGTTTTGTAGATGCTTTCGCACACAACGGCATGCTGAAAGCTGTCATGTGGATTAAAGATCGTATTGTCAAGTCCCTCCGCGTTCTCCACAATGAAGGATACCACATTGTTTTCGCTGGTCACTCCCTGGGAGCTGGATGTGCAGCTCTACTGTCGGTTATGCTACAAAAGGAGTTCGAAGATCTTGAATGTTTCGCGTACGCTGTCCCCGCGTGCGTAAATTTAAGCGTGGCGGAATCATGCATCGACTTGTTCACTCAATTGTACTTCGGGATGACATTGTGCCTCGTGCAAAAGCATCCAACGTTCTCAAGCTTGTTGATGAGCTGAAGAACTTCAAGGGATGCTGGCGAGACACAGCTTCCGAAGATATAGAAGCTTTTAAAGAGCGCGCAAAGACGCTTTGGGCACCGAGAAAGCGTGAGTGGGCCAAAGAAGCGGCCGATCATAGGAAAGGGAAACTTGCGAATCGAGACAAGCTGGCTGAGCAAAAGCATTCAACTTCCACACAGACCAAGCTGACGTTGGCAGAGAAGAAGGCAAAAGAAGCTGACAAGGATGGAGGCATCTCGTCATGGACGCTCACCCGAACCAATTTGATCGACCAACTCGTCAAGGCTGGTGATCAAAGCAGCGAAGAGAAGGCACTCGAACCTTCGGACGCTGCGCGTTGCGAAGAAGAGAAGGTGACTGCAGAACTGGCAGCAACTCTGGTAGAAGACCCCAAAGAACTCTATATTCCAGGGAAGGTGACACACATTTTCTTCTACAAGGGCATTTATGAAGCCGTGCACGTTGACCGTAAGTGCGAGGAGCTCTCACATATTCCGGTGCAACAAAACATGCTCAGTGACCACTTGGGTCGCAATTATTTAAGTGCACTGCGCATTGTGCGTGACGCACGCCGTGCTAAGCCGAAGCTACCTGACTGGGTACCTTTCAGTACCAAGACGCGTTGCATGTGCTGCGATTCACCGTTTACATGGAACTCGACATCCTCTAGTGAGGCACAGCAGAACCGCGACCAGCACAACTGCCGTCGCTGTGGTGCTCTCGTATGCGAAGGTTGTTCTGAAAAGTTCAAGTCGATCCCGGAATTTGGCATCAATGTGCCAGTTCGTGTATGTGATCGGTGTTACTACGAGGCTTAAATTGAGAGCATTAGATAGCAGTAGGAAGAGCTATACTACCTACAGCTACGCACAATCGACTTGACCCTATGAAAATCTCAGTTCAATTCCTATTCGTGCGAGAACAGGTCTCGTAGGAGAGAGCGATCCTTTTCCGTCTCCGCTGCCCAGAACTTCTGGTCCGCCTCTCTCTCTTGGCGACTCTGCTCGTGTTCTCGAGAACGTTCGTTGGCGCGCTTTTCGAGAAAACCAACCAGTATTTGACTCTGGTGCTCGAGAATATCCTTCACATTACCAGCTGAAGGAGTTTTGCTGGAGGATGCAAGTCGTTGACGTTTCGGCTTAACATCCTCTTGTCCTTTTTGGGTGAGTAGTTCACCAGTTTCCTCTTCCAATGCACTCTTGCGTGCTCTTGTTATCGTAGATGCTCCGGTGCTTACCTTCTTCGGTACCACAGCTTTCTTCTGATTCATGGTCTGCTCGAACTTGTCACCCTCAGAGCTCACACTCGCACTGTCGCTTTCATTTCCATCATGGTCACTCTCCTCAAACACAGTATCGTTGTCTTTTAGAAGCTTTTCTAGCGCAATGAACACTCGTTCGTCAATAGGTCGCACTTCCTTCCCCCCAGCCGTCTGCATCAACTTTCGCTGGTGACTTGTAGTCATGCCGAACCAGTCAACGTCTCCAGTTACTGGTTGATTACCCATGAAGGCGCGGATGAACTCGAATGAGTTCTGAAGAATGCACTTCCGAGTTGAAATTGTAGCAACTGTACGAGGACTAGAACCGCCTGCGAGTGCCACAAAGTGCTCATGAACGAGCTTGTTGAAGTCTATCGAGCTCATTTTCTTCTTTTTGCCCTTCTTCAATGCATTCACACTTTCTTGCCAAGCTTGGACCAGCCACCACACTTCATCCGACGTCCAAACACTGCCTTTCATATTGTTCTTCTTATCAAGTCTCGAACTGATAGATACTATTCGTTTTAAAGACAACGAAGTTGTCAAGTTTTGTCATATTGAATAAACCTGGTACACTTAGTGGATCAGATAATATATCGCCACCCTTTCTTGGGTAAAAACGCCCTTCTTAATCGATAACCTGACATGAATTGTACTCAGCAACTTTCTTGTCAAATTCTCGAGAATTGAAGAATATCAACATTATCCATGACCTCCAACGGCGTGTACGTCGCCGTCTACTGCCTCATCGTGCTGGCGATGCTCATGGTGGTTGGATATGGCTATTGGGCCTGGCAAGGGTACCGACGAGAGATGCGTGACGCGCTGCAACGACGACACGAGCGCGACGTGGAGCGAGGTGAACACATGGAACAAGACAATTATTGGCGTCGAACGGATCCTTATAACCCGCTGTCCGTGGCCGAAGCAGTACCAGTGGGTCTTCCAACCCCATTTATCAAGACAACAGACCTGTGACCACCAAGCTCTGATAATTTGTTCAATATAAATATTCTGGAGTGTTCCAAGCACCCGGACGAGAAGTTGTCGCTCTGAATCTATTCCAACAATCCTCATCATAATCCTCATCGTGTTTACGTTCGTTTACGGACATTGTCCCGTCACCGTCATCTTCACGACTTAACTCAAGTTTCAATACCAGAACACGCCGTGTTCGACGCGATGCTGCAAGCGTACCAACCAGCCATAAGGCAGATACTCCATCTCTTCAACGATTTTAATCACTATGGAAGTGTTGTCTTGTCAGTCATTTCTGTTTCTGCGATTTCGACTCAAGACTAAATATGGTAGGCGTCTGGAAGCTTGACCAGGTCGCCACTGTGCGTGTATCGAAAAACGACAAAACTCTCGCCTCTCGTGAACCAACGACCCTCATCGACACCTTCAAGACCACCGTGACACGAGCGCCAAATGATCGAGCTCTTAGCATCAAGAAGGATGGTCAATGGGTCACCCACACTTGGCAGCAATACTACGATACCAGTCGACAGTTCGCACGGGCACTCGTTTCTCTTGGTGTCCAGCCGCACGACGCTGTCAACGTGCTCGGTGACAATTGCCCGGAATGGCTTTTCACATACATGGGCACAGTTGTGGCAGGAGCGGTGATCGCCGGAATCTATGGAACGAGCAATGCCGAAGCGTGCCAATACATCTCCGCGCATTGTGAGGCGAAGGTTGTGGTGGTGTCTGACAAAGTTCAACTCGACAAATACTTGTCGGTTCTTGATCAACTACCCGTACTAAAGGCTCTGGTAGTATGGAATAATGCTGACGTACCTCAGAATACCAAGTACAGCATTCCCGTTTACTCGTTTAGCGAGTTCCTTCAACTCGGAGAAGCAGTGAACCTTAATGTGGTGGACGAAAGAATGGCGAGTCAAGTGCCAGGTCATTGCTGCTCTCTAATCTACACTTCTGGTACGACGGGTCCGCCAAAGGCTGCTATGATTTCCCACGACAACTTGACGTGGATTACAAATGCTGCATTAAATGCTCATCCAGAAGCACGTGCAGCGAAGAGAAGTGTTAGCTTCTTGCCGCTCTCGCATAGTGCAGCTCAACTTCTGGATATTCACGTGCCTTTGCTTATCGGGTCGGAAGTATATTTTGCGGGACCGGATGCTCTTCGTGGGGGATTGTTGGCCACGCTGCAAGAAGTACGTCCCCACTACTTCTGCGGTGTTCCCCGTGTTTGGGAGAAAATGATGGACGCACTGAAGGGGAAACTTGGTGCTGCGCCAGATGGACTAAAGAAGTCGCTGTTAATGTGGGCTATGAACAGGAGCGCCACCTACTTGGAGGAAACCCAGTATGGATCAACTCCAAGCGGTTTTGGCTTGCGATTCTGGGTCGCCGATTACATGGTCTTGAGCAAAATTCGCCACGCGTTGGGACTGGATGAGTGCACTACTTTCCTTACAGGTGCTGCGCCTACTTCAATCGATGTTATGCGGTTTTTCGCTTCATTGAATATGCCATTGTACGAACTCTATGGACAAACCGAGTCCACTGGACCTCTCACCTTCAGTATGCCGGGAAGGTGGAAGTTAGGAAGTGTTGGTCCTCCACTAGAAGGAACCCAAGCTCGAATTGACCCCGACACGGGTGAAATCCAGTACACTGGCCGCCACGTCTTTATGGGCTACCTTCACGATGAAGAGATGACTCAGAAGACTGTGGATGAAAACGGGTGGTTGTATTCGGGTGATATTGGCGAGCTCGATGCAGACGGGTACCTCTCGATCACTGGACGTCTCAAGGAGATCATTATTACGTCTGGTGGCGAAAATATTCCTCCAGTTCTCATTGAAAATGAAATCAAGAGTGAGCTCCCAGTTCTTTCCAACGTGATGGTCATCGGTGAGAAGCGCAATTACCTCACTTTTCTTTGTTCGATACGAGTTGAACCGGATGCTACCACTGGAGCCCCCACCGACAAGCTGGATTCGGTAGCTCTAGCCGTGGCAAGGAGATTGGTAGTGACGCCACCACTGTCTCGGCTGCCCAAAATTGTGAAAAGTTCCGAAAGTACATCAGCGACGGCATGATTCGAGCCAACACCAGGGCCGCCTCGCGAGCTCAGCACGTCCAGAAGTTTTTCATCATTCCGCGCGACTTTTCCGTTGACGGAAATGAGCTGACCCCTACGATGAAGGTGAAGAGGTCAGTGGTGGAGAAATTATACGCCGAGGATATCGAGAAGATGTACGCTTCCGCAGGAAAGTAAGGCAGTTGTGAGTTTTCACGATTCACGCTTTCTTGACTCTCATAGAAGCAATAGCATATGCCAATTCATTTGTAGCTCAAGTCGCACAACCTAATCGGAAGCAGTTCGTGAAGAGCATTTTCGAGTTCGAGATGACACTCAAATTCGATGCTTTGGACTTACTTTCTAGGGATTCCACCAAAATGAAGTCGTCCAGTACCACCTGATTCCAGGTGTTTAGGATAGCGTATTTAGGTTGTAATCGCAGTGAAAATTGTTTTTTGCATAATGATAAATCATCGTCAGTGTATCCGACGTCCCCAATGTGGTAGATCAAATCCACTGTGTCCGACGACAGCGAGTTCACATAGGTGAGTGTGTTTTTCGACTGGTCACCAGGGCCGAAATCTCCATAAACGATCATGTTAAACGTGCTGTTGTCTGACGCGGCACGGGCTGTCACGAAAGAGTACACAGCATTTGTGTAGGCGGGGTTGGACTTGCTTCCCACCTTGTAAAAGTACTTAGTGTGTGGTGTTAGACCAGAGACGGTCACGTGGTGGTGAAACATGTTGTAAGTGTTGTCACTGTAGTAGCTGGTTTGGGTGGCCGGAGTATTGATCAAGTTCAGGGAGTCCTTGGAACTTCCGATCCACACGGAGCTGTCTTGCACCTGTGAATATGTCGACCATGAAAGAGTCATGCCTGTACCAGCAGCTGCGCCCGCATACGCGAGGTGAAGTTGTTGAGGGATGAACTCGGCGCCGCTCTTAACTTGACATGGCTTGGCGGTATTGCCAGTGGGTGAGCACAGTGCTGACGGTAGACAGCTCTGAGAGCTCCAAGTGCAAGCGATGTTGCCGTTAATATCTAGAGCCGCTTCCATTCCGCGACAGGCGAGAGCTGTAAACACCAGAGCGACTACCTTCAGCATCATAAAATGGTTTGATATTCAAAGTCGTGTTCTTGCCGGTTAGATGGGAAATGGGCAAGTGAACTACACCAACTAACGGAGAAAAAGAGACGGAAGGTGAGCTTTGTCGAGGGTTGTGGTCGATCCTTTCAACTCGATGTAAGCCAAGGGTATATCTTTCATTCTCTGCACTGCTGCTTGTTCGACGTCGATAACGCCAGATGTGTGTATTGCAGAACGTACAGTGCACTTGATGATTCACTTGTGGGATGCGTAACATTACAACTTTACAATTTTGTTGAGTTACGATACTTGGCGTTGTTGATCGAACTGTAATCTGTGGTTATGTTAACAGGACGCATTATTCCCAGTGTATGTAGCCTTTAGCAACGTTTTTAGTAAAGGCAAAGGCGAAGTTTGTGATAACTTACGATGGATACTTACAATTTCGTAGCTGAATATAAATTGTCATGAGCATTACGCGCTATTATAGTCATTTTTGATGATGCAACTACATCCGACACCAAATCGGTCCTTCCCTTGGACAGATTGGTCAAGAGCTTGCTTCACTGCACGGCATTAGCATTTCATTCTTTGTACGTTTTCCTAGCGCAAGCAGTCATGCCAAGTTTACGAGCAAGCTCACACGACGCGTTGTCTCCAACAGGACTGTGCAATTGATGCCAAGTTGAATCGCGCAAGTTGTGCTTTGCACTGCAAGTAACACCACATGAATTGTAGTTTGTACCGTAGCATCGTATATCAATCATCATTCCTTGATGGATCTAGCCGATTGTCCATTCTGGAATACTTTGTAAGTATCAAGCCGCCAATGGTTGTTGGGGGATGCTCCTCACCACGAACAGCACAACGATGATTTTGAGAGCATGATTACGCTGCACTATCTCAAAATGTATCCCTGCTGGTATGCATGCACTCGTCTCAATGCACACAGGTGTTATCGATAACGCATTGTCGTGACTATTTGAATGGTACAGTTTCTTAGAGCAGCGAATGTACCTGTTGTACATAGTACTGCCAGCAACCGATTTGAAATGGGATTACATGGGATGTACCAGGTGCGAAGAACCATCATAAGTCTGTATTCGTATCCACCGACTCTTTCACCTTCTCACTGGCTGGAAAACAGGTCCTTGATGCTCACAATTGGACATGAATCTCACTATTCTACTTTTCACTCTCAAACTTGTCAGCAATATCTCAATCGCGCAAACTCAAGTACTACAATGTTCAAGGTGGTCGCTTTTGGCTTCGCAGCTTTCGTAGCAGTCACCAGTGACTTCACTGTGCGTGGATCTGTGACCCTTAACAACACAGACTGCACCTGGAATTCAATCACATGCTTGCCATCAGCGCTGTGTGAGTCCACTGGTGATGCTACGGAGCCGTGTCGGGTCAAGAACAACGTGGATTACCACCCCCAACAAGTTCATCTCGCCTACGCTGGCAAGAGTGCTGGTACAGCCATGACGTTGTCGTGGGCCACGTACACGAAGGTAGACGAAAGCTCTGTCTGGGTCGGACACTCGGAAGATTCCCTGGAGCTGCTCGACACTCCTGTCACACAAACCAGCTACTACCACGATGCCACGTACAACATGTTTCACTACCATGCGACGGTATCCGGATTGACACCTCACACCAAGTACTTCTATAAGGTAGGGAGCAAGACAAATGCAACTTACACGAGTGACGTGCATTCATTCGTGACAGCTCGCTCGGCGTCAGACAACAGTACTTTCAAAATGGTGATTTATGGCGATTTCGGTGCTGGAAATGAGTCGAAGGATACGCTCGCATACGTGAATACACTAAACTCGGATAGTGTCGACCTAATTTATCACATTGGTGACATCGGCTACGCTGACGATGCGTGGCTCATGCCTGGTCAACTCGACGGGTTCTTCTACGAGAAAGTGTACAACGGATGGATGAACTCGATGGCTCCCGTCATGAGCTCAGTGCCGTACATGGTTCTCGTTGGGAACCACGAGTACGAATGTCATTCACCTGCCTGCGCAGCATCGGCTGAGCGGATGAACATGCTGCGCAACTTCACCGCTTACAATTCTCGCTTTCACATGCCATCTCAGGAGGTTGGCGGCACTCTCAACATGTGGTATTCATTCGAACATGGTCCGATTCACTTCACCTCTATCTCTTCGGAGACTGACTACAAGGGTGAGCCAAGCAATGAATTCGCTGATCCACCTCGTAATGGACATTTTGGAGACCAGTTAGCGTGGATCGAGGATGATCTCAAGAAGGCGGATGCGAACCGTGGCAATGTGCCATGGCTTATTGTAGGCATGCATCGCCCTCTCTACGATGTATCCGGCTGTCCTAACGGCGTTCCAGCCGACCAGAACGCTTACATTCAAGCTGCGTTTGAAGACCTTCTAATCAAGTACAAGGTGGACGTGGTACTCACTGGTCACCAGCACTACTATGAGCGCCAGACACCAATTCGCAACAGCAGTGCCGTGTTGGATGGTGTGTCGAGCGATTACAAGATCTACGAGAATCCTCAGGCCCCAGTGTACATATTGAGTGGTGCGTGTGGAACTGTTGAGGGTCTCGACATGACCCCTGACCCCAACAACGCTACGTGGAATGCGGCATCAAATTACATCGACTACGGTTTCTCGACTTTGGAGGCGAATCGATCGACGTTGTCCTGGAAGTTCTTGAACAGCTCGAATCAGGCAATCCTAGACGAGTTTGTAATGACGAAGACGGGAATGCTGCAACAATGCTAGTTAAAAGATGAAGTGTCAGATGAGGGCTCGTACGTTTGAGATTATAGTGTAGCGTAAAGTTTACACGCAAATAATCGTCCGCCAGTACGCTCAGGTGCTTAGTAGCAATAATATCCTTCATGAATAACATTTTTTTAATACACCATCTTGATGCTTTAGCAATACCAATGCTGGAATGGTGGTTGCATGCAAAATGCGCCGCAGTTGTTCAATTATTACGTGTAAACTTTACGCTACACTATAATCTCAAAACGTACGAGCCCTCATCTGACACTTCATCTTTTAACTAGCATTGTTGCAGCATTCCCGTCTTCGTCATTACAAACTCGTCTAGGATTGCCTGATTCGAGCTGTTCAAGAACTTCCAGGACAACGTCGATCGATTCGCCTCCAAAGTCGAGAAACCGTAGTCGATGTAATTTGATGCCGCATTCCACGTAGCGTTGTTGGGGTCAGGGGTCATGTCGAGACCCTCAACAGTTCCACACGCACCACTCAATATGTACACTGGGGCCTGAGGATTCTCGTAGATCTTGTAATCGCTCGACACACCATCCAACACGGCACTGCTGTTGCGAATTGGTGTCTGGCGCTCATAGTAGTGCTGGTGACCAGTGAGTACCACGTCCACCTTGTACTTGATTAGAAGGTCTTCAAACGCAGCTTGAATGTAAGCGTTCTGGTCGGCTGGAACGCCGTTAGGACAGCCGGATACATCGTAGAGAGGGCGATGCATGCCTACAATAAGCCATGGCACATTGCCACGGTTCGCATCCGCCTTCTTGAGATCATCCTCGATCCACGCTAACTGGTCTCCAAAATGTCCATTACGAGGTGGATCAGCGAATTCATTGCTTGGCTCACCCTTGTAGTCAGTCTCCGAAGAGATAGAGGTGAAGTGAATCGGACCATGTTCGAATGAATACCACATGTTGAGAGTGCCGCCAACCTCCTGAGATGGCATGTGAAAGCGAGAATTGTAAGCGGTGAAGTTGCGCAGCATGTTCATCCGCTCAGCCGATGCTGCGCAGGCAGGTGAATGACATTCGTACTCGTGGTTCCCAACGAGAACCATGTACGGCACTGAGCTCATGACGGGAGCCATCGAGTTCATCCATCCGTTGTACACTTTCTCGTAGAAGAACCCGTCGAGTTGACCAGGCATGAGCCACGCATCGTCAGCGTAGCCGATGTCACCAATGTGATAAATTAGGTCGACACTATCCGAGTTTAGTGTATTCACGTATGCGAGCGTATCCTTCGACTCATTTCCAGCACCGAAATCGCCATAAATCACCATTTTGAAAGTACTGTTGTCTGACGCCGAGCGAGCTGTCACGAATGAATGCACGTCACTCGTGTAAGTTGCATTTGTCTTGCTCCCTACCTTATAGAAGTACTTGGTGTGAGGTGTCAATCCGGATACCGTCGCATGGTAGTGAAACATGTTGTACGTGGCATCGTGGTAGTAGCTGGTTTGTGTGACAGGAGTGTTGAGCAGCTCCAGGGAATCTTCCGAGTGTCCGACCCAGACAGAGCTTTCGTCTACCTTCGTGTACGTGGCCCACGACAACGTCATGGCTGTACCAGCACTCTTGCCAGCGTAGGCGAGATGAACTTGTTGGGGGTGGTAATCCACGTTGTTCTTGACCCGACACGGCTCCGTAGCATCACCAGTGGACTCACACAGCGCTGATGGCAAGCATGTGATTGAATTCCAGGTGCAGTCTGTGTTGTTAAGGGTCACAGATCCACGCACAGTGAAGTCACTGGTGACTGCTACGAAAGCTGCGAAGCCAAAAGCGACCACCTTGAACATTGTAGTACTTGAGTTTGCGCGATTGAGATATTGCTGACAAGTTTGAGAGTGAAAAGTAGAATAGTGAGATTCATGTCCAATTGTGAGCATCAAGGACCTGTTTTCCAGCCAGTGAGAAGGTGAAAGAGTCGGTGGATACGAATACAGACTTATGATGGTTCTTCGCACCTGGTACATCCCATGTAATCCCATTTCAAATCGGTTGCTGGCAGTACTATGTACAACAGGTACATTCGCTGCTCTAAGAAACTGTACCATTCAAATAGTCACGACAATGCGTTATCGATAACACCTGTGTGCATTGAGACGAGTGCATGCATACCAGCAGGGATACATTTTGAGATAGTGCAGCGTAATCATGCTCTCAAAATCATCGTTGTGCTGTTCGTGGTGAGGAGCATCCCCCAACAACCATTGGCGGCTTGATACTTACAAAGTATTCCAGAATGGACAATCGGCTAGATCCATCAAGGAATGATGATTGATATACGATGCTACGGTACAAACTACAATTCATGTGGTGTTACTTGCAGTGCAAAGCACAACTTGCGCGATTCAACTTGGCATCAATTGCACAGTCCTGTTGGAGACAACGCGTCGTGTGAGCTTGCTCGTAAACTTGGCATGACTGCTTGCGCTAGGAAAACGTACAAAGAATGAAATGCTAATGCCGTGCAGTGAAGCAAGCTCTTGACCAATCTGTCCAAGGGAAGGACCGATTTGGTGTCGGATGTAGTTGCATCATCAAAAATGACTATAATAGCGCGTAATGCTCATGACAATTTATATTCAGCTACGAAATTGTAAGTATCCATCGTAAGTTATCACAAACTTCGCCTTTGCCTTTACTAAAAACGTTGCTAAAGGCTACATACACTGGGAATAATGCGTCCTGTTAACATAACCACAGATTACAGTTCGATCAACAACGCCAAGTATCGTAACTCAACAAAATTGTAAAGTTGTAATGTTACGCATCCCGCAAGTGAATCATCAAGTGCACTGTACGTTCTGCAATACACACATCTGGCGTTATCGACGTCGAACAAGCAGCAGTGCAGAGAATGAAAGATATACCCTTGGCTTACATCGAGTTGAAAGGATCGACCACAACCCTCGACAAAGCTCACCATTCCGTCTCTTTTTCTCCGTTAGTTGGTGTAGTTCACTTGCCCATTTCCCATCTAACCGGCAAGAACACGACTTTGAATATCAAACCATTTTATGATGCTGAAGGTAGTCGCTCTAGTGTTTACAGCTCTCGCCTGTCGCGGAATGGAAGCGGCTCTAGATATTAACGGCAACACCGCTTGCACTTGGAGCTCTCAGAGCTGTCTGCCGTCAGCACTGTGCTCACCCACTGGCAATACCGCCAAGCCATGTCAAGTTAAGAGCGGCGCCGAGTTCATCCCTCAACAACTTCACCTCGCGTATGCGGGCGCAGCTGCTGGTACAGGCATGACTCTTTCATGGTCGACATATTCACAGGTGCAAGACAGCTCCGTGTGGATCGGAAGTTCCAAGGACTCCCTGAACTTGATCAATACTCCGGCCACCCAAACCAGCTACTACAGTGACAACACTTACAACATGTTTCACCACCACGTGACCGTCTCAGGTCTAACACCACACACTAAGTACTTTTACAAGGTGGGAAGCAAGTCCAATCCCGCCTACACGAGTGCTGTGTACTCTTTCGTGACAGCCCGTGCCGCGTCAGACAACAGCACGTTTAACATGATCGTTTATGGAGATTTCGGCCCTGGTGATCAGTCGAAAAACACAATCACCTATGTGAACTCGCTGTCGTCGGACACAGTGGATTTGATCTACCACATTGGGGACGTCGGATACGCTGACGATGATTTTCTTATGCCCGGTCAAGCGTTTGGTTTCTTTTACGAAAAGGTGTACAACAAGTGGATGAACTCGTTGAATCCAATCATGAGCTCGGTGCCGTATATGGTTCTTGTTGGTAACCACGAGGCTGAGTGTCATTCTCCTGCTTGCCAGGTGTCACCACCCAAGTCCAAGAGTCTGGGGAACTACACAGCTTACAACACTCGATTCAAGATGCCATCGAAGGAGGTCGGAGGAAAACTCAACATGTGGTATTCATTTGAGCACGGTCCAATTCATTTCACGTCGATCTCCACTGAGACGGATTATCCTGGTGCACCGCAGAACAAGTACACCGCCTTCAGCCATAACGGAAACTTTGGTAATCAGTTGGCGTGGGCCGAGGCTGATCTGAAAAAGGCAGCGGCAAACCGAGCCAACGTTTCTTGGATTATCGTCGGTATGCACCGTCCTATCTATGATCTATCAAGCATCAAGAACGGCGTACCGGTGGACCAGAGCGCGCGCTTGCAGGCAGCTTTCGAGGCGCTTTTTCTCAAGTACAAGGTGGATGTGGTTCTTACTGCTCATGAGCACTGCTACCAGCGCCACACACCAATCAGTAACAACCAACCCGTTCTGACTGGTGTGTCGAGCGACCGCAAGACATACACTAACCCCCAAGCACCCGTTTACATCCTAAGTGGCGCTGGTGGTGGCATCGAAGGACACGAAACGAATCCACACACCAGTGCCAAGTGGAACGTCATATCCAATTACGTCGATTTTGGCTTCACGACACTCCAGGCGAACAGAACAACATTGTCGTGGAAATTCATTAGTACTTCAAACCACGCAGTGCTTGATGAATTCGCCGTTTTAAAGACTGGCAGTAACTGAAATAGAGTGACTCTATTCATCGTTGGAATCAAGTACGACGCCGTCTTGCCCGTTCCAGTCGGTGCACTCACAAGCACCTAACGACAAATATTCACGTCACATCAGTCGCCAAAATCTTCCAATTGTCAACTAACTCACGTACATTAAGTCCCTGCAGCACACAAGGGATCATCTGCATCTGTACGAGTGTCGGTCTCTCAAAGCCATTGGCACTGAGATTCATCAGTAGTTTTTGAGGTAATTGCGCTTCATTAATGGGTCATGATGTTGAAGTGTGCGTGTCCCACCCAAAAGTTAAGTAGTTTACCCAAAAATTAAGTAGTTCTAAAGTAGTTTGAAGCTTTCAACTAGGAATTAGGGACCAAACCTAGGAATTAGACACCTGACCTAGGAATTAGGTACCGGCTAATTAATAGTTCCTAATGTTAGGACCTGTTCAAATTCCAACCTGGGAATTAGGCCAATTTACTAGGTATTAGTTAATTAGGTATGAATTAGGTAAATTTACTATGGATTAGGTCGGAATTAGGAACGGAAATTCTATTACAGTCAGTCCTTATTAGGTCTTCTGGTCGCTAATTCTATTACAGTCAGTCCTTATTAAGGGATAGAGCCGTTGGATGGTATTAATGGTTCTCGGACTTAAGTGAGTTTTCGAGCCATTTTCTATTTGATACAGTACCTAATTCAAGGCTAAAATACTGGCTTGCTAGGAATTAGTACTAGATAGAAATAGAGTGACTCTATTCCAACGACTCTATTAATATAGAGTAATGTGGTCTTTATTATCCGAAAATAATTTCAAAACTAGCCGCATCCAATCCTCAAGATTTAGCATACAAACACCAAGTCATTGGGCGTCCCTTCGCTTGCCAAAATCATACGTGTAGTTACGTGGGGGCGCGCGCACTCGACCGAAGAACCCCCAGCAAGTCCGCCCTTGAGAGAGAGCGAGAGAGAGAGCTTGGAGACCTCAGCCGCAGCCATGGATCGCTTCGCGCTGGATAAGCTCAAGAACGTCATGGACGACGCGTATGTTCTGGAGTATTAGCCATTAAACTGTAGCTTCCTGACGTTGATATCTTGTGCTCTTTAACTGTAGCAAGAGCGCCGTGAAGGCCAAGATGGGCACAGATGTAGAGCGCAAGATGGAGGAAGCGCTGTCTAACAAGAACTGGGGCGCGTCCAGCACGTTGCTTAATGAAATCGCGCAGCTCACTTATGACTAGTAGGTGTATGGTCAGTTGCTCGTATGCTGTTATACTGACAGTGAATGCTCTATAATTGTAGTGAAGCTTATGGTGTTGTTATGCGCAAGATTTGGGAGGCGCTGGACGCAGAGGGACGTCAGTGGCGTGCTGTATACAAGGCGCTGAGTCTGCTGGAGCACCTGATTAAGAACGGCACGGAGCGGGTGATCGAGAACGCGCGCGATCACATGTTCAAGCTGCGCCACCTCTCAGGCTTCTCGTACCATGATGGATCCGTTGACAGGGGAAATGGAGGTGAGCAGGAGCTGATTCATACAGTTCAAGAGCACCTTTTGCTGATACTTTGGCTGTTTTGGATGTTTTACAGTCCGTGATAAGGCCAAGCAGCTCGTGGACATGTTGAACGACAATGACATGATCCGTACGGAGCGTGAGAAGGCTGGACGGCTGCGCAACAAGTATGTAGGCATTGGCAGTGGCGTGGGTGGCGGAATGGGAGGTGGTTACAGTGGCAGCAATAGCTACAGTGGAGGAGGTGGCAGTGGTTACAGCGGAGGTGGCAGTGGCTACAGTGGAGGTGGTGGCTACAGTGGTGGCGGTGGATATAGTGGTGGCGGTGGAAGTAGCTACAGTGGAGGTGGCAGCACGAGCTACAGTGGCGGTGGTGGTGGCTATAGCGGTGGTGGTAGCAGAGGATACGGTGATAACGACTCGAAGGGATATCAAGAAAAGGAGAAAAGCTACTCTAGCCGATATGCTGATGATGATCGAGGTACATAGTGTTGCGGTGCCTGCATTGGAAAATCTGGCACTAATTCCGAAACGTGTGTGGCTAGATGACGGAAGCGATGAGTCCGAGTCGGAAGAGGAAGTGCGCTCAAAGCGACGAACGGCGTCGTCGAAGCGAAAGGCTGCTGCGAAAAAGAAAGAGGTATATTTGCGTGTATGTCCTTCATATTTGTTTACTCGAAAAATGATGAATTTGTACTCAAATTTGCATTATTTTACAGGAACCTGCACCTAAACCAGCAACTAAAGCACCCTCAGCAGAGCCGTCCCTGCTAGACAATGACTTCTTTAGTGCTCCCGCTGCAGGTGCGCTCTTTGATATAATTGACGTCATTGGAGTACTAACTCTTCCCTGTAGCTGCCCCTGCAGCAAATACATTTGACCCATTCGCTCCGGCGCCTGCTGTCCCAGCTGCTGCTCCCCAAACTGCGTCGTTCGCAGCATTCGGAAACGCAACCCCCGCACCTCAGCAGTCGTTCAACGCTTTCGGTGCAGCGCAGCCGCAGCAGCAACAAGCTTCATTTGACGCTTTTGGAAATGCTGGTGCCCAGCAGCAATTTGCTGCGTTCCCTGCGCCACCAGCTCAGCAGCAAAGCTTCAACGCGTTCGGTCAGCAAGGTAACACTGCAGCTCCTCCCGCTCCTGCTTTTAATAATCAGCAGCAGCAATTTGGTCAGTTCGGTGGCATGCAAGGCGGCATGCAAGGAGGCATGCAGCCTATGCAGGGTGGTATGAACATGCATGGCGTACCTCAGAACCAGACGGCTTCCAATCCTGGTGCAAGTCAGTCACGAACAAACTCGGGTCCGCAGCCAGAAAAGAAGAGCAACGACGCATGGGGAGCTGGTTCATCACTCTTCGATCTCAACAACTTGGCAAGTTCTACGAGCAGTAATGGCAGCAACACAGGCCGCTCTGGTCAGCAGCAACAGCAGCAGCAATCCAATGCTGGTCGCAATAGCTTCAGCGGCCTGGATACCCTTGCGGGTATGCCAAACAAGCCTGCGATGGGAGGCGTTGGTGGCATGAACCCTGGTATGGGTGGAATTAACTACGGTGGTGGCATGCAACAACAGCAACCTTATGGTCAAATGCAAATGGGAGCTGGAGGTATGCCCATGGGCGGCATGGGTATGCAGCAACCTCGTCCGATGATGGGAGGTATGGGCATGCAGCAGCCAGGCATGGGTATGCAGCAGCCTGGCATGAGTGGAATGATGAACCAGGGTGGCTTTGGCGGCATGGGTGCGATGCAACAGCAGCAGCAGCAACAGCAGCAACAACAGCGACAGCAGCAGGCGTTTGGCCAATTCGGCAATTTTAGCTGAAGTGGAGCATGAGGTACACGTATCAATCCCTCTGGCTGTTGATTAGCGTCACAGCCTCGATGGGAAGCCGCAGGTGTACAACATGCTGATAATACACGGAAGTGGCAAGTTGATGCCCTCCTATCCAAACAACTAGACGAGACTTTAGCTGCAAAGATGCTTCTGCAGAATACATGTGCCCGACCTCAGCGTGACTATTCTCAGCTTTCGTGAAGCGACATTGTTGTATGTTGCATTGACTTACCTTTTCGATCCCGTTTCTCAACTTCTCCGACAGCAAGCTGCTTTAACAATAGCGAAATGATGACTGCTGGATTTGGAAATGTTTAGGATTGGTTTCTCGATGAAGCACCTGTTGGCTGATCTTGGAGGAACTTGGTCCGACAACGAAATTAGAAACAAGTATGACAACGATCAGGGGTGATAATGATGCGTGAATAATATTGGATGGCCACACTACACAATGGAAGTCGGCCAAATCATTTGGTCACATGTCTAACAGAAAAGGTTTTATCGACGCCGTGGATGTGCCATCATTCACTTCTGCAACTTTGTCAAGAAACCTTCGACAGGGGGGACTAAGCCCACTCGCAAGCTAGTTGTTGACGATTGTTTCGAGTCGCGATCCATTGATTGAAGGTACCAATTTACACCAAATCGTCTTGTTCCGATGAGAATATCAAATTGAGATTCCTGGAGCGTCTGATGCATTGTTGGAAATTGACGCGAATATTTGACACGAACAATAGGTACCACTAGTGTTGGCTAACGATATTCTTCAGTTCTCTATCTGGCATGGACGAGTGTTCATCGCATGCCTGCCAATCGATCGCTGTAATGCCGACATCGATCGACCTTACTCCTCTGAATCTGTGTGATTCGCAGCCAATCCGACATAGTGCGTCTGTTGCTTGTCCGCGGTAGGCGTATGCAGGAGACCAGTATGCGGAAGCTTTCACCACTAGAGTTGGTACATCACTGGAACTGTCTTGGTTAGTTGCAGTTCTCATGCATTCGAAAAGGTATCATGTAGCTCCAATACCAGGCTGCACCGTTTGAGATACTTTAGTAGTTCTCACGTCCTTCTGATCGTAGGCTGAAATGTAGGCATTAATCATCGAGAGTCCCGAAGGCATCTTGGTGCGATCGTTTTTGAATAATTTCTTGTAGACTGTTGATATACGTGGACTGAATTCTGATGGCAGTGAAAAGTCGAGTTTGCTCTGCTTCAGCGATCGTGCGTTGCTCTAACTGTCGGCAAGCAGTGGCTTTCCAGAATATATATTCCGCTGTTCTTGAGTCTTCAAGTTTACGTCTCTCTTCCTTCTTGACCATTTGTAGATGAGCCAAATCCTTTATCAGTTCCGATTCTCGTCGCTTCAAGGTTTCGCGTTCGTCTTTTAAGCGTCGACGATAGGTTCGACGTTTGCTGGCTTGCTTCATCACTTGTTGGGTTGTGTCAATCTCTTTAAGTTCATTGCTGCTCGGGAAGTTATTAGTTTTGGCGCTCTGAGTAGTGTCGGAATTAAGTAGCAATTCAAACGATTCCTCAAGCCAGTCGTCTGGCATATCCGTGTCGGCGAACAAGGTTGTTTGATTCTGTTCTGTCGGTGAAAATCCCACATTGTCCAGACCATCAAACAACTCGGTTGATCCTGACATTATCTTGATTGCTCGCGCCATACCGATGCTCTGGCCTTGTGCTTCACTTAACGTATTAGTAAATGAACGAAACCATCAACGTTGTTTGTCGCGATGCCCAACAGTCTTTCTTGGCAGTCAACAATGGTGAGAAAGTAGGTATGCTTGATTACTGCACCATACATTTTGTATTTTGATACTACTACAGGTTATAATGTTGCTGCCCACGTGCTAGGCATCCGGAAGACATAGTTCGATGTAATCAATGATCACGTGAGTTGAGCTTTTCAACAGGTGAGATTCGATAGCAAAAACATTAATCTTAATACAATAATCTTATACATTTGCTAAAAATCAACAACTCGTACCAATACCTTTGTGTATCGTTCGTCTACTTACTGTTTTTGTTGGATATGTCAACCAACACTCGAGTCCAAGATTCTCCAAGTCCTTCGGCATTACCACTATGCCCGCTTCAAGTGACTCACGCATAACGTGGTTGGACTTGCCAACTGTTGGTTCTTGGCCATGTGTCACACTGATGCCCATTGGTATTATTATATAATACTTGCTGTACGCAGACCTCCAACATTGGACCAACAACACTCCGGTTGAGGTTGGTCCTAAACATCCAGGCTGTTTACTCTGAGTGTAATCCACTAAATGCACCATCGTCCTCTGACGACATTTTTCAAATGAGAACCAAACATCCCTCTTCAGTACAACACGTGAAATAATCCGCTGTGCCATCACCCATCGGTTACCGTGAGAATTCGGGATTTGATGAAGACTTCGTCGTCGGGGTGATTTCATAGCCTTCAAAGCCGGTTCTTGTAGTTCCTGGATAGTTTTTCACTGTGCACCACACACTTGCTGATAGCGATATGGAAATGCCACTACCTCACCGTCAGTCATCCGTCTGTGTGTCGTGTAGTCTGTCGTCTCGGTTAGAGTTACCATCCCAAATGCATTCATCACGCTGTCAACTCGAGCATAACAACCTTTTTCCAACTGCTCTAAGTAGGTCGTGTCTTTAGCATCGAAGTGCCAACAACCTAGTAGTAATAAACAAGCAGACCCACAATGATCATTGGCGCTTTGAGTAAAATCCAAAACGCCTCAATTGACATCCTTCCCTCCACTGTGACGCTGATGTTTCAACGCAGAGGTGCTATGATGATAGAGGAGATATGTATGCACACTCGCACTACTAACACTAACGCTCTCTCCTCATGTCTTCATCAAAGATGCAACATTCGAGTGTATCTTCGGTGCAATCAGCATACCGCACGAATCACCACTTCATCGGCGGTGATATCCTCTTGGTACCAACTCCAGTGTATCCAGCAACCAGAGTCTGTAACAGCTCTGATACTCATTGAGCGAGTATCTGTGTAATCCAGTGAGGAGTTCCTCTGTTTCATCAAGAAGAACACGCTCCAAGTCGACTATGTTTGTTGCCAAACAGAGTATTCTGGGGCGACTGCGGTCGTGACACGTCCTCCATGTCCTGATCCTGCTCGAGTCTCTGTTTCGCTGCAAATGTCTGGAACAGATCTCCAGTGGCACTACTACTACGGGACAATTTTCCCGCAGAAGCTGCCAAAATGTTAATCTGACTGGACGTTTTCTTTAAACTCACTCGTGGTTCCTCTTCTTCATTGTCCACATGGACAGATTTGCGTTTCCTCAGTCCTTCTGGATACTTGTTGAGGACACTAAACGGTGACAACCCTCGTAAATGTCCAGGAATGGACAATCTCGCCTGTCGTGTGTGTCCTCTAGGTGGAGAATGGACGGCATTGTCCTCCACATCGTCCATTGCAGTAATTTCAACGTCCTCGACACTCATCATCAGTCCTCCATCGTCCCCACTGTCTCTTCTTTGTCGCTGTTTCAGCTTCAGTTGCTTCCGTAGCATGTCCCTTGGCTGTGGAGACGACGGTGGCGTGCTGGGGCGATCTGGGGGCAATAATTTCAATACTTTAAAGTGTTCTGAAGTGGCTCCACTACTGCGTCTACGCTCTCTCTCTTGTTCTTCTGCGTCCAGACGTCCAACAGCGATGCGATTGAGCTTCTCCCGTAGTAAAACCATATCTTCGTGGTCACTCACGAGCGAGTTACGACGCAACTTGGAGCTGATGTTCACGGGTCAGGCGTCATGGAGCGACTCTGATTGCAGATGGGACTGGATGGGGACGCCATACGTCGAGGCGTCTCGTGCTTAAATGCTCAGCCGAGAGCCGTTTGGACGAATTCTTCCGCCGAATCTGTTGCTATTTCGTGTGTGCCACACGAACGACACTAGTTAAATACGTACTTAAGGAACAGAAGTAATGTGCGATGGTTACGAAGAGTTAAAAGTGTCGACGTATCGTGCTCGAATCGTGGTGGGAGGTGGTGGTGGATGAGGTTTTGACGGATTTCGAAGGCCTGGTGATAATTTGATGGGCTTGGAATCTTGTCTGACTGGAAATGTAGGAGCTGGAGCTGGTGGCACGTAAACACCGAGTTGATTGGCTTTGTCGTCGAAGTGCTTCCTCAATTTCAGGCGGTGGAGTCAATGGCTCGTATCGAGTCTCAGCTAACATCAGACGGGATTCTTCGTATGTTAATAAGTCGTCGACCTCGTCACTGTCTCTGTCGTTGTCTTCAGTTACGGTAGTGGAAGTGTTGGCATCACCAGCTTCGCTTTTCTGCTGCTCTTGCTCAGATTTAACATGAGGTCTCTCATCAGGATGAGAACCTCGAAACCCAAGAAGCCATTGCTGTATTCATACATAGCACCTATTAGCAATGATAGGTTGTAAAAAATAATCAAAATTCTCGACTTACTGTCCACGATCCTCGTTTAGGTGAGTACTGCTAGTATCTTTCTTGGGTGTTGGGACTTGATGCTCATTTGCATCTTCAGTGCTCGTAGATT
>VOQZ01000625.1:0-55481 GCA_008079305.1 Phytophthora palmivora
GACACCAATTGCCTTTTGCTCACATCAGCACCAGTACGAAGGCGTGTTAGGGGTGCCATTGCCACTCGGTGCTTAAGCTGGATGGGGTTCTTGCCGCCGAGAGTCACGGGTGTGAAGAGCTTGGGAGTTGAAGGAGCCATGCTCGCTGGTTTGTTGTTCAATTACTTGGGTTGTTGATAGGAAGTTGAAAAGTGGACGATGTGGTGTGAGCTTCAGTCGGTGAATACACTGCAAACCATAACACTATCATCGAAGCCATGGCAATTCACTGTTGGCGAAGGCGCAATGGATGCCGCAATTTTCCGTCATCCAAATCATCTACGTGATCAAGCTCTGCTACCAACGTCGACAGTTTTCGGTGACGGAATCATCACAATGAGCTACAAGTAGGCTCGTGCAAGGTAATTAAATGGATGTATCCTAATGAAATGGTAGTTGAGATGACCACAAGGATGGGTAATGACTCATGTTATTCTAGCATCATCGCAGCTAGATGAAATGAATGCGACAAGTGCTTGGCCACCACGGTAGTCTGTAAACGTTGCGGGAAGCGAGGCACCGAACAAAAAGCAAGAGAATACTGGGACGCAAGTCTACAGCTCTCCTAACAGCGCAGTCACGTCCTCCACCGTGAGATCGCGGTCGTCCTTCTTCAGGATGGCACGCACCGCATCGGAACCACCAGTGTTTGGCACCGACAAAGTCTTGTCTACAAAGTTCGGCAGCCTGTCCTGATTGGCATCCACCCACCGCAGATATGTCAGCGACTGCTCCGGCGTCAGAATGGAGTGCAACATCTCTGTTTGTCGCTGGACAGCCTCAGAGCGCTGCTCGAGGCTTCTTCAGCTTCCTTAAATATGTCTGGATGACAGACCCACACCACGATAAAGTAAGTGTCAAATGTGCGACGAATATGCTCGAATTCAGCACGTACCACAGCCATTGCCACCCGTCGGCGCTCTGATTTGTTGCTTTTGGAGTCGCCTGACCTGCAAAAATGCCATATCCATGTGAGTATTAGAACTAAATACCTGCAACTGCATCTCAATGGGAACATACTTGTACAACGACTTCAGCTTCTCATCCTGTTCGTAGGTAAGGGCAAGGTCGCTCGTAAGGGTCGACCAGAGTGTGTCCTTCTTCACCATAACAGGAGTCTTCTTCTTCTCCGGTGCGTCTCCAGCATTCTTTGATCCCATTCCGTTAGCTTCTTCAAAGAACGACTCATCTTGAATACTGAGCCACAGAAGGAATCGGCAGTATGGAGGCAGCAGCAAATTGTCAAGTTGACGGAAGTTATAATCCTTCACCGCTAGCCGCTCCTAGAAAAGTAGCGTAGGAATCAACTGTTAGTTACCAAATGTCAACATTCGACGTAATAACCTGTAAACGCACCACACTATTCGGTCCAAATCGCTCCTGAATAAGCATGATACCCTGTCGAATCTTCTCCTGCACAGACTTCACACAAGCCAACGTCACGAACCCCTATCGGTCTACTAAACGACCAATCGTCTGTACCTCCTCCGTGCCTCCGTTCTTCCTGTCTTCCGCGAGGCTCTTCAAAATATCCGATCGCACTTGGTTCAGTGCTTCATCCGCCCGCTCTAAGTGAGCCGAGCGCGTCGTGTCAATACTCTCCGTCAGTTGCGAAACCTGCACTGCATCGTCAGTCCGTGTCTTCCCAGCATCCAATCTACAGCTCGCACCTTCTCCTCCAATAGCTCCAGATATTGCTTCTTCCGACGACGGCTCTGACGCGCCGACTCACGATTCCTGGCCAATCGTCGCTGTCGCTTCTCGTCCGAGTCCATCGCGCCCGTGTTGGACGACGTATCGTCATCGTTGATAGCCGGTCGCATCATGGAGCTCTCTGTGAAGCTACTCTGGGTCTGCTGGAAGGTGGGGGCGGCCTGTGCACTGCTGACGGGCGTCGTGGACGGCGTCAGCTCGCTACCGAACGTTCGCTCGGGCGCTAGAGGGACGGTCTGCCCCAGCGTGAACGTCTCGGCAGCGCTACTGGCTGCATCCCCACGCGCCTGCGGCATGTTCTCTGCCGCTACATCGGCGGCCAGGAAGTAGCTCAGCAGGTCGTCGTCTTCGCCGTGAGGTCCATGGCCATGGTACTGATGCCGGTGCTCGCGGTCGCGCTGTAGATGAATTGTCCAATAACAGCGCCGACGCGGTCGACGTCAACGACGGTAAATCAAATCAATTCGGATAAGGTACAGTGGTGCATCGCAATTGAGTGAAGAGCCTCATAGACACTCTATAAACAAATATCCGGATATAATATATCTACAAGCTCAGACGTATGCTATTTGACAATATCAAAAATTACGCGAAAGATGATTAACTTCATCTATTGATATTGTAACGAAAACGCAATCGTAACTGTACTTCCTATCGGCTTTCTATGAGTGATGGTCTATTCTTCTGGCGACGATCGAGGCCATTCCAAGAAGGAAGCGCTACCTACAGAGACCCATGGCGGAACACGTGATTAAACTCTCGACTGAAGCGCCAGATGTGAGCGACTCGGAGGTGAGTTCTCTCTGTGGCAGCGAGTTGGAGCTGGAGATGGCCTGGGGAGAAGGTCCCATTGCGCCGCTGCGGACCGAGGCCACTGTGGACGACGCAGCTGCCAAGAAGACGCTAATCGCGGGCGTGGAGCGCTCTGGTAGCAATGGCAACGGCTCCAGCCGTGCGCGGACGCCGCAGAAACGCGGTAATGAGTCTCCACTGGCACGCAGCAAGCGACTGATCAACATCCACCCCATTCGCTCGGCTGGGTATCTGTCTAAACCCAATGAACTGCCACTGGGTGTGCGTAAGCAGCAACGCTGGTTCAACGGTGAGGAAGTGACTTAGGAGAAAAGGTTCTAGGTATGGATACTGATGCGGTAGTGCAGACCACCACTTTGGCAACAGAGCGGCGTCCACGCGGTTGGAAGACTTGATGGAGCACATGGACATCAACGTGGAGTGGAGGTACGACACAGTATTGATTGGATACGTCTGGGGTAGGGAGCTGAGTGAGGTGGTGCATATCAGATCGAACTTTCAGAAGCTGGCAGAACCACAAAATGAAGACTTGCAGACGGCGTTCCGAAAGGGCGGAGGTGCACGTGAGAACAATCGATCTCATGCGCCACGCAATCGCCGCAAAGATGAATGGAATGGTGAGCTATTGTGGTTGCATAGTGCGTTACTTCGTGGCTGATATGGTGGAGTGACAGATGCTGAACAAATGTTTTCCCGTGTTGATCGCCGCGCGCGGACATTGATGTTGCGATCATTCAGCACATTCGCACCGTTTATTGAGGCTGTCGAATACGTCGTCTTGCACTTCATTCAGGTACGGAGCTGCAGCAACGTGAAAGATGTGGCTTAGCATGGTGCTAAGTGGCTGTTGCACTATTACAGTGGCGTGAGGTTCCATCAGAATTGGAGGTCGCAACACCACTGCTCCGCATGCTAAAACACCCAATTGAGCTGATGAAAGCGAGTGAAAAGGACGTGCGGTTGATACTGCCGCTACTGGACTCAGCCTTTCATCGACTGATTATTCACAGTGTGTGCCAGTTTTATGGCGTGCGATCACGAAGTGCGTTGCTTTCTTGTGTGCTGTGGTCGATAATCACCATCTAACATCGTGTTCTATTCAGCCGAAGCAAACCGTCGTCTGAACACGAAAATCATGGTGCTGAAGAGCCCGAAGAAGCAATTCTCGGTCGACGATTTCGCCCAAATTTCGCTGTGTGAGTTCATCCGCGAAACGCGCATACCCCGACGTCACATCGTCGCAGAAACGCCTGAGAAAGTCGTTGAAACCAGCAATGCATTGGAGCTGCAGTCCAAGAGCAGCGAGTGCAGCGAGGGCTTCTGCATGGTGGAAGCCCCGCAAGTCTAACCTCATTGGCGACGCTAGTTGTTGCTGCGTTTGGCATTGGTGATCCGAACTTGAGTCAAATGGCAATGGAAGTGAAGACTTCGTAATACGAAGCCCTCACTTCCTGCATGGGGTGGTAGCATTCGCGTTGAACGCACCGTTCAACACGTAATCAGCATTCCATCTGGCTTCAACTCTCTGTCACATGTAAGTTGCTGAAATGCTGAGCTCCACCACTCACGTTAAGCTACAAGCATGCTGTGATAGATGTCACGATTCTATCCAAAAGATTAAAGATCACTTGCTAAGACCAGCTCTGCTGCCCTTCTTAGTCGATATCCAGTTGTTGAAAATACACGCACTTGAAGTCGGTTCTCTGTTCATGAGGATACCCAGCGACAAGTCTACAGTATTTTCGTATTTAGTGCGGATCTTGCGGGGGAGACCCAACGTGTTGAGCTTTTCAAGGAAGCGACAGTAAACCAGCGCGAATCTGCACGACGGACGCCGCCCGCCACGACGACGCCGACACACACGACGATATATGGAGCAACAAGCGCCTCTAGAGACTGAGGCGCAGGCCACGCCGCCGCCCGATTCTGTGGCGCTCGTACAAGCCGAAGAAGCGCAAATTATAATCGACTCTGAAGATGCTGCGGCTTCTCCGGATGCTGAGGCTGAGAATACTACCACAAAAACAGTCGATGAGACGGAAGAGTCACTAGCAAATGGAGGTGGAGTTGTGACAGAAGCTACGGTTCAAAACGAGGCAACAGAAGTCGAGAACGAAGCTGCAGAAGACGACAGCAGAGATGCCGAGCAGCCGTCGACTCCAGAGGAGAAAGTGATGACTGAAGTTGGAGGCAATGCTGCTGAGGACACGGCAATGGACGAGCAGAAAGAGACACCTCCTGCTGAAGCGTCCACACCTGAAAGTGAGATGGAAGAAGCTGCTAATGAGGCCGCAGCAACGGAGAAAATTGCAACTGAAGAACCGGCTATTGCGAATCAAGATACACAATGCACTGAGGATCCATCGGCTATTGGAACACAGGAAACTGTTGTGTCTGTGGAGAAAGAAGAGTCAACACTCGTGGAGGTTGCTAAACCGGAGGATACGCCTGCATTGTCAATTGATGCTGACGTCCCCATAGAACCTGTCATCGATGTGCTGGTACCAGCTACTAGTGTTCCTATGAGCAGCTTGATTGATGACGGAGCAGTGGCAACACCTGAAGGGACTGTGCAATTTCCCCAGGAACTTGAACTAGCCTCTCCAGCTGCGATGCCCGATTTACTTATTGCTGCTGCCGACGCGACATCAGAGGAGATTAATAGTGACACAGTACTGGAAGCTGACGCAAAAGGATTGGAGCAGGAACTGCCACAAAATGGAGAAAAGTCTCAAGAAGGTGATACTGACGAAGGAGGTGAACACGCGACCATCACGGCAGTAGCAGAGCCTGCAGAAAAAGCAGCCCCTGTCGATGCGAATTTGGAGGTGGTGCTCGAAAAAATCCGAAACAAACTCCCTTGTGAATCGGTAGAAGTGCTGGAGTCTGGTGAGATTCTGGCTTTGCCTAAAGGCTGGTCCACTCGCCAGAGTAAAACAAATGACGGCAAGACATATTATGTATCGCCTTATGGACACACGCAATGGTTGCGTCCTCCCATGAAAACTGGTGTCGTTTACAACTGGGTACATGAAATTGAGGTGACATTTGGACCAGGTCGGCTTGGACTCAACCTGAAGCAAATTGCAGGCATTCCTGGCACAGTTTTTACTGACCTTCAGGTTCATATCGCGGAAATTTATAAGCTACCAAATGGCATGGCAAGTCCTGCAGAGATTTATAACTGGAGTGTCAAGCCTGAAAAGCGTCTTGAAGTGAATATGCGAGTGACGATGATGAATGGGATATCGTTGACTGGGTACACCTACTCAGAAGTGCTGGAACTACTCGCTAGAATGATACGCCCCGTTCGCATCAAGTTCGCTGATATCTCCAAAGGCATTGTGGGCCGAGTTGAGGAAGAAATTCCACACGAAGAGACAGAAGAAGTAAAGGAGGCTCGCGCAGCACGAGTGATGCAAAACTCACTACGTATGGAGTATTTTCAGATCTTGGTATCATGCGAGCTTCACAAGCAGGTATGGGCAGCAACGAAACATCATATGCATCTGAAGCGTCTCGAGATGAATAAAAAATGTGCCGTAATAGAGGCGCAAGTCGAAAAGGAGCAGCAGCATCAAGAATCTTTGGAGAAAGAGCGTGAAAATCTGATTCAAGAGGCTGAATCACTTAAGGAAATGATTGACCAATTAGACAAGCAATCAACAGGGGCAATTGAATCGCAAGAGGTGTTACGGACAGCAGAGCTGGTTAAGAGATCGGCGGAGCTGGAGAAGGAAGTCACTGAAATCATAGCCGAGAATGACGAGCTGCAGGCAAGTCGCGTCAAAATTGAAGAAACTCTGGATGAGCTGCAAAAAGAGTTGGACATTTACGGAGATCTTGATATGGACCTGAACGGCCAGAATGAGATCAAATTCTTCTCGCCCGCGTTTTTGGGCTCCATGGTGCATCGAGGCTCGATTGATACTCGTGCTGAGGATGCGCGTGAACGGCTTCTTGATAAGATCAAAGCGCAACGGGATCATCTAGAGGAAGATATCAAATTAGAGGAGGAGCGAACAACGTTTGTCCAGTCAGAGATCGATCAGTTCCAAAAGCAGATGGACGTGGCTGCTGCGGCCGTCAAGCGTGAGGACGCATTTATTAGCGGCGAGCGTCCGCCTCAACTGATATTCTTGGAGAACAAGATTGCATTGTTGCAGAAGAACTTGCGGGAAACTGTTGTCGGATTAGCGAAGGCATCAAGCAGTGGAGATCAGCAGCAGGCTGACAATCTATCGGTCCGAAGAGCTGATCTCAAAGATGATTTGAAAGCAGCGATGGATGAGATGCGACGAATGGAGAATGAATTGCAAGTGTTCTTCGATATTGATCAAGGAAAGAAAGTTGCCATACAGCGCGCGGACTCGTCGATTGATTCTGTTGATATTGATGAAGCCCCACACGAACGTGCCTCGGAGTCGACACGGTTGCAGAACAAGCTGGTAAAGCTTCAATCTGAATTGCACGAAACCGTTGTCCAGCTTGCGAAGGCGGCGGGTGAGAAGAATGAGGCACGAAAGAATGAGTTGAGTAAGCGACGACTGCAACTGAAGGACGAAATGAAGATCGTGCAAGACCAGTTCCAAGCACTGACAAACGGAACACTCAATGTTGCGGCCAAGAGTAAAGAATCGTACGTAAGACCATCGGTCGTTGGCCCGCCGACGATACAGGATACTCCCAGGAGATCTACCGGTGGCTCTCGTGCATCACTTAGCAGTGCGATCCGAGGCTCGTTTAGTGGCACTAGGATGTCCATGGGCGGTGGTCGCGCTTCTCATAGTACCAAGTCTTTGGCGACTGCACAAAGAGGTTCAGAGCGATTTGATCCCAACCGCAGCCACCGAAGCAGTAGCAGTGCTTCAATCGGTTCCCTGACTCAGTCTCACGACTCGAATTCGAACCAGATTGCTCGAGATGGTTCACTGCCGACGATGAGTGGCCTTCTTCGGAAACACCCAACTCACTCCAACGAAAAGGGAACGTTTGGCAACATGTCGCTGCGTGGTGTTCGCGAGCGGTGGTGCAACATCGAACCTGATGGATATCTCCGCTATTACAAGCGGGAGGGTGATCGTGAACCACGTGGTGCGATCCCATTAAAACACAAGTCTCTGGAGATCCTCCACGGCAAGGAAGTGGGCAAACCGAACGAGTTTATGATCTGCTCGCCCACGCAGCAGACGCGGATGGTTGCTAAAACCCACGAAGACATGTTAAAGTGGGTGAAGGTACTGGAGCTAGCACACACGTACTTTATGCAGCAAGGCCGCGGATCGACCGAAGGTGGAGTCGTAGCAGGAAGTATCTCCCCAACTACTGCAGACCATCAAGCGTCACCTGCGGATGACGAGCTCGCATACCGCAACCAACGCGCGACGCTCGGCTTCTAAACCCCATGTACCAGTCTGCTATTAAATTTGTTACTCAGCAGGGTTTTGATAGTATAGTTCCGTTTAGCACCACTGCATATGTACTTATTGGCAGTGTGATCTCAATGTGTCCATCCTCATGGAAATGTAGCCATCTCAACGTAATAAATCAATTTACACAGTTAAAATATCAAGTTTCAAAACTCCGATCTCTGAGTGGACGACCAGAGAGGAAGAGCTCATGTTTCGCGCCCGCAAGTTCGTGGAGGTGCCATCCAAGCGCGTGGGTACAGGGCTGCTGTCGTCCGACGTGCTGAAGCGCCAGCGTCTGGAGCATTGGGACGCACTATACGCACCGCGTTCAGGCAGCGAGGCGGACGAGAGCACGTCGCTTCTAGTGGACACCCGCAGCTGTACCATCGTGGAAGGCGCGAGTCTGCCGCCCCAAGTACTCGAAGAACTGCGGAAGGAATGGCCGCAGTTGCCGACACATCAGCGTCATCAAGTGCGTTGCTGTAGAGCGTCAGTACCGTCGGCGCGTCATCGTAGCGGACGTCAATGGGTCCCGTACTTTGTGTTCCCATTACGCACGAAAGTGCTGCTGTGGCAACAAGATCGAGGCAAAGTTGTGGCTCTTCAGCTGCCAGATGAACTGGAGCCTGATGAAGTGTTGTATCCTTTTCTATTCGCACTGTACAGCCAGAGCTTGAGCCTCATGGTGGTGGGCAAGAGTGGCATTGTGCTCTTCTGGGAGGACATTGAACTCCCTTATGAGAGTGTGCCATTGAGTGTACAGATCCCTCTTGGAGCTCAGGAAGAAGTGAGGACGCACCCTAATGCTGCGATGGTGGCCACACAGGAAGGAGCACAGGACGACGAAATTCAAGACGATCCGACAGGACTTGTGTGCTGGAGTAACCACGGTAATGTGTGGGAAGTGGCAGTGGAAGATCGACGTATTCGAGTTAGAGCCTTTGAGAAACAGAGTGCAGGTTTTCTGTCTGGTATCACCAAGTCAGTGTCGCAGTTTTTCTTCTCCTCAACGGCATCGAGATCTGGAGCAGACGGAGGTGAGCTGGATGTGAACCAGCCGATCAAGTATTTGAGGGTGTTGCCTTCGTCCATGGGTGATGCTATGTCGACAATTAGCAACAGTGGAGAGATTGACGACACATCGGATATGCTGGTGTTGTTTCAAGATGGCATGTTGGAACGACGCACGTTCAGTACGGGAGATGTGATGGACTGCTCGTGTGTTTCACAGTGGCATTTTGATGCTAACCGTGTTGCGATAAGCTACTTCAGTGACAACTTCCCTGAATCTCATCTAGCAAAGATATACATTGTAGCGATGCCATACGTCCAGGAGACGTGCTTTGCATTGCTGGTGGCATTCGTGTGCTCCTCGTCACGTACTGGTACAAATGCGAAGGTCAAATATGCACTGTTCCAGTTCACACTCGGAGCTGTGGATGATGACGCTCCACCCGAACTGGAGTGGGTATGCATGTTGGACTTTGAACCATCATTTGATGAGCAGACCGCTAGACGATTCTTCGAGGTCGAGAGCTTCTCCATCACCCGCGGTGCCCTCTATCTCGTTTGGACACAGATGCAGCCAATCCAGTTTTCTACCATCCTTTTGCCGCAAGTTGGACAAACCAGTGTGCGTTCGGCCACGTTTCCACTTCAAGGTGCTCAGGGTCGACTAGCTCTGGCATTTGGATCGCGTGTAGATCAGAGTTCATTCGACAACAATGCCGTGAAAGGATCAGTGTCGTTCTTATTGATGGAAGAAGACACAAAGTCATTAAGCGGGTCAGTGTGTGTGGCTACAGCATCGGATATGCAGAAATTGGAACGCTTGTTGGCTCCAATTCCTTCCGAGGCATCTGTGGAGAGAACCCGCCGAAGGCGCGAAGAAGCGAGTCACTATACAAGCGAATCATCACACTTTTTGGGTGAAAACCTAAGCGTGGAGGACTATGTTCGTTTAATTTTAACGCACTTTCACGATGACCCGAACTCAGCGTCCGCGCTGCGTGTAAGCTCGCGGGATGTGGGCTCTGTTGCTCAGGCTGTCGTGGCTGTAGATTTACATATTCTGGATGCTACATCTTCGTCTGGACTGCGCTGGGAGAAGGAAGGAAACGATGAAGCCGCACTTGAGGTGGGATCACAGAATAGTCAGTCCGATATTTCATCAGTCACGCCCAAACTGGTGCGCTACCAGTTGGAAGAAAAGCGGAACCGCCACGTCGCTTTCATAGAGTTCTTGCAGCGCCGCTGTGCGTCCGTTTGGGAATTTATTGATAACTCCGATGAGTTGAAGCGCTATTTGTCAGAGAATGGAGAGAAGTTGCAAGCGGCGATTGCTCTAAGTAAGTTCCAGGCGTCAATCCAGTCGTCGAGTTCTGTGGACGATGAAGCTTCATCGGATCTTCAAAAGATTCAACGCCGTTTAACCGGACAGTTTCTTCTTCACGCGATTGAGAAAACAGTGGAGAGACGCGGTTATCAGAAGGAGCAGCTTCGCCTCGCGGGCTATAACTCCTTCGATGTGTTCTACTGCGAAGTTAGTAAGATTGCTGAGCTTTTCCAGCATTTGGGTGACGAAGTGCAGAACCTGGCAATCTCTGTTGGCGAAAGCGATTCAACATATCTATATGGCCTCTTAGAAAGTGGATGTGCCATGCTCAGTATGCTCTGCACTCCAGTGCAAAGTTCTCTTGCCAGCTTGGCACCTACCGGAAGTTGGGCGTTTACACGTGAAGTACGGGAAATTCTGGCAAACCAAATATCGCGGCTTTCTGCGCTTACTGGTTATCCACAGGGTTCATCTAACAAGCTGATTCACTGGGAATACGATGAAATTTTCGAGGCTATCGATCAAATTCAGAGGCTAGGAGTCGTTTTGCTGGACGACTACGCTCGGTTTATTCCCCTAGTTTCCACTGAGGAAGCTGACGAACTGCGGAAAGAGGAAACATTTACGAAGCAAGTGACACTGAATCCTCTTGTATACATCGCAACACAAACGCCATCTCGTGAGAGTGACATCGTTGATGGTTTTGACCAGGATGGTTTAGTCACGCGTAAACGAGCAGAACTGTTCAGAGAGTGTGTAGAGCTCTGCGAGAAGTACTCGTACTTTGAAGGTATGATTTACCTGGTTTTCATTGAAGACTCGGAGAATCTGTCCAAGCTGGACTGTGTACTTGGCAAACTGCCTAAGAGCCCTGCGTCGAAGAGGTTGGAGTTGTACTGCAAAAATCACGAGGGCTTTGATAACTTCATTTTCCGTTGGTATAACAACGAGGTTCGACACCCGTGGGCGCAAGGCAACCAAGAACATAGCGCAACAATGATGGCGTACTTGCTGGCCCACTCACAAATTTTTGCGCCGTCACTGCACCAGTTCATGAAGAGCCGTGAACACCTCAGGAAGTACCGCTGGCTTACAGCAGTCTCAATAGAGCGATATGACCAAGCAGCGACACTTGCACTACGCGAAGCCAAGGGCGAGCAGCGGTCACTACCGAAGCGTAAGACGATGGCCAGTATTGCTAAAATTGCTGCTTTCGCTTCTCCGAGTCTGTCTCACCCTGAGAGCATTCATGAGATCAACCAGGAGGTACGTTTTCTTCAATATCGCTGACTGGGAAAATATTTATCATGCTTTGTGTTGCACCATGCAGCTGGCCCGTGGAAAGCTTCAGGAGATACTACTGCAGTTGCCTTTGAAGGAGCCCATCAGTCCAGAGCCGCTGTCTCCTGAAGAGTTAGTCCACACCTGTTTGACTTCAGCTCTCTCTGCTGAGAAGGATGACCCGATGAGGTAGGTAATGCGTGACCTGTTTAATATTTTTGTGTGGCATAGGACTGATCCATTTCTCGTTATGCAAAAGAACCAATATTTTCCTGATGACTCTCGAAGCGTTAGAGACACTAGCAACTGACCCACTGACTGAAGAGTATGAAGAGATGCGTGCGAGTGTTTGGCGATCTTGCATTGTTGACGACGGCGAACTGTGGGATAATCTAGCTGCTGAGTCAGCCGCTGGTGTGAATGAGGAGAAACTGGAGTCCTTGATGCGTCAAACGTTGCTCTATAAAGCTATGAGCGAATATGTATCGAGACCAGAGCATCGGGTACATGGAGCCCAGACAACGGCAGCACTAACGATTGAGGTTATTCGAGAGCTGGTGCACCGCGAGGGCGATGTCGACTCAGTTGTTAGCGTTCAGAGCCAGCAGTTGCTGATCAAGACGCTCCATTTGGCTCTATCACTAGAGTAATCTCAGACGTGTGGGTCGATTGAAAATACAGAATCTTTACGGCACATTGCTGTCTTATGCCAAGTTGAAACGTGTTGAACACGATCAGCTGGCAACAGCGAAGATCATAAAGCTCATACAGCAGCGACAATGCTGCCTCCAAATGAAGTCAGCAAGAAAACAAGAAACTCCTAATTACAGTGTCAAGTGGTTGGGCCTGAGGCGCCCTATCCTAATCATCATCCTCCGAGGATACAGTCGGCATGGGTGAAAGCGCGATAGTTAGCTGCACACAACCACGCTGTTAGTCCTACAGTTTATCTAATAAACAAAACTACATTGGAGTACTTACCACGGCCATCGACATGAGGATAACCCGCGATTCCAGCTCCGAGTTCTCAGTTGAGATCACCCAGCTGATCAACACGAGACAAGTAAATCAAATTAGCCTCAGAACAAGCATAAGAACGAATCCAAACGATGTACCTGTCTGATAGGAAAAGAGTCAAAGTGCCCATCGTCAGGAGCGCAAGTGTAGACTTGGACTGTTCGTGCTCGCCGTTTCGGAGAATGGACACGAGCGCAATAAGTAGTGACACGTTAGCTAAACCGGCCGAGCCAGCAACCATCGTCTCAAACTCACGCGGAGTGGAACCGATCAACAGCAGTAATTCTGCAGCAGAACGCCAGGCAAGACCAGTAGCCACCCACTTTGCTGAAGTACGTGCATCCTTCTGGTGGAAGAAAAGCAGTAGCGCTACTACAGGCGTTAGGAATGACAACCACCTTCGCCACAACTCAGTGCCTCCCTTAGCGTCACGAGGCAGCATTCGGCTCGCGACAAGAGAGCCAACCACAGCCACTACACTCAAGACCGATGCAAGGTATCCACTCTCTACCACCTTGGCAACAAAGCCGTCCTGAACTGGCTTATGAACAGGGCTAGCCGTCGTACTAGACTCCAAGTTCGAAGTTTCCTTAGCGCTCCGTGGCTTCAACAACACTCCTGACTCTTCCTCCTCTTCGTACGACAACGTCATCGTCTTCTTTTGCACATGCGTCTCTGTTGTCGACGGAGCAGGCGAAGTCATCTCACGCACCTGCGGGGCCAACGCCGCAATAGTTGATCGCAACAGTACCGAGTCATCCTCTTCATCTGTAACGGGGTCTGCCTTTTGCTCATCCAAACGAGCGACAAATTGCGACGACGACGTCTCAGTATGTTTTCGGGTCGACCGACGTCTCGGTGTCTCCTTCACCTTGGTCTCATTATTGTTGCTTGGGCTCTTGCGTCGTCGCGAAGACGTACTCTTGTTGGGACTCTCCTTGTCCGTGTTCTCCTCGTCGTTGTTGCTCACCGGGAGCTTGCGACTAACTGATGCGCTTCGTGATCGACTGCGACGTCCTCTAGGACGGCTAGTTCCACGGCCTGGACTCTTGCTCTTCCGTGGGCTCTTGGACGTGGAGCGACCGGGGCTGCGACCACGAGGCGTCGAGCTTCCTGACTCTTTCTTCCGTTCTACAATAGAAAACATTGATGCTTAGGTACAATAGCTGGAGAGCTGCAGAACCAATGCCGTACGTTCTTCAAAGCGCTTGATGACGTCCGAGTAGCCATCGGCCATCAAGTCGATGCGACTCTCCCTGCAGTTCAAATAGTTTCCAATAATAATAACGTTTAGAATCTAGGGATGTCATGCTGGCCTGGTACAAACTGATGCAGTCCGTACCACGTGTTATTCTCCTCTCCGAAGCCCTTCCAGACCACGAAGTAGTGCACGCGCTGCTTGATGAGCTTGCGGTCCACGATGCGCTCGATATCGGTCGGCATCTTCTTGTGAGGCCTATGAGCGGGGGGTTACTGTCTCCGGTGGTTCTCTTGATAGTGGAGACTGTGTTGCAGACGTTTGGTCCAATAAATTTGAAAAATGCAAGTCATTTACACCATACGTAGCTCAAGAGGTTTTATTCTCCGCGCTTTTGCAAAAAACCTCGTTTAAAAGCACAAAATGTATGTGCTCTGGAACCAAACTGTAAAACCTATTCGAGACTATTTTCTCCTATATTTATAGCTTGAGAATGCAGACAACGACGATGGAATCCGTCGAGATCAACCAATCATATGGGTTAAATTTGCTTTTATTAAGTCCTGTCCGTGAACTTTCTGACCTTTCCCACTTATAATACTTAACATTATCTTTAGACAATGGGTGGATTTCACCGTCGTTGTGTGTAAACATGGCTTCTAAATTGTAGAGTTTCAGCTGAACAAAAGCCGACTATGCCGAGCACTAGTTAAACCATGACCAAGTAAATAATCTTTCGACATATATTTGTCAGCTGTTCTGTAGATATACGCATAGTGTTAGTTGTGCGGTAATTCTCTTTACTACCGCATCACACACCGATGTAATCGTTCTTCAACCAAAGCGATTTAAGCACACTGCAGAATACACAGTAGCGGCACTAACTAATCTACAACATCAGTGTATAGAATATCGAGGTTGGCCTAACTCAGGCGTGTATCGTGTTAGAGAAATTCTTATTAAATATAGGGGTCATATTTGGGTTGCACGCTGCGGAGCTGATGGTTTGTGGGAATTCCAGCACTTCTGGATTTCCCCGCCAGGTCCCAGTACTCTCCTTTCCCCCTCTCCCTCCGTATCTCGTCAAGTTTGAAATACTGGTAGCACTTGTTGGTCAAGACTCACGCAACCATGTCCCCGACAACACGAAATGAAACTCAAGACGATCCACCAGGGAAGGGAGGAAACCAGACCGAACTGGAGGCGCAGTCGCCCAGTTGCGTGCTCAAATCGCGACACTGCAAACCGCGGATCAGGCTGTGTGGGCACCAAGTGGCGAGACAACCCTCACGTGCGAACTGGCCTACCTAAGTTCAAGGGGGAGCTCGACAAAGACATACGCCAATGGCTGTTCCAAGTTGAAACGCCGTGCTGTATACATCGTCACGACGCAGCAGATAGCAACTCTAAACTACCCGAAATCGATGGCACCGCAATGGAAGAACCAGCGTTCGGGTGGTTCTGTTCTGGGCCTCGAGGACGCCACCGGTACAGCAGACCTGGGGCCAGTTCACCATTGACCCCTTCTCGCATTTGGAGTTATCAACTACCAAGCGGTGCTGCTGCAGAAACTCCGACAGCTACGCCAAGTCGGTAACATCGAGGGGTACAACGGCAAGTACTCATCCTTGATCTTCCACGTCAAGAACATGAGCGATGTAGATCAAGTCAACTACTTCTATGACGAGCTCAAGCGCACTACGCAAACTTACTTCATACTCCAGAACCCGATCTCTTTGAGCTTGGCGATGGACCAAGCAGTCAAGTATGATATGTTGGACTTTGGCGGACGTGAGAGGCCTGAGTGCGACCAACATTTCCGCGGACCATCAAGATCGAGCCTGTTACAGGATAAAATGCCTTTCAGAAGCGCTGGTACAAGCCCGGGAAGTACGTTCCTGCCGAGCAGACCAAGAACTACCCGTGTGTCAGAAAGAATGACCTGAAGACCTACGTGTATTCATAGCGAACCATCAAGGTTAAGCTTGGTGACAACAAGATTGGCGAGTCTGTCTTGGAGTTAATAAAGATTGAAGTTCGACTCCAAGATACCCCGAACTACCACCGCGTCGTCGTAGTATTTGATATTTCAGAGGAATTCGATTGTGGTCTCGGGATGTCGTTCTTTGTGGATGTACAATCTGATATCGACTGGAAGCGTCGATGCTTCAAGAAGGGTGTCTTAGATGGAGCCTCAGGGATTAATTCTTCAACTCCCTGCGGGAAGCGTTTTCAGGGTAATGGCTCTGGGAATCACGACGCTGTGAAGAGCGAAAACCTTCTTATCGATTCGTACCAGAAACGCGGGCAAAGTGCGAAGCCGAATTTGTCGAAAGACCAAATGAGCCCGTGGAGATACTCTCTCAGAAAAAGATAATAAGAACGCGAAAGCGTAGACAATCTTTACTATTGGAGTGGTTGACGCGAAATGAGTTGAAGCAAAAACAAGACCAGGAAGAAGCTGCGGGTGTATATGCGGTTACCTGTTAAGGACGAGCCCGAGCACTATTTCATAATATGTTGACGAACGACACGATCAAGCGGAGCGAAGAAGACCTCAAGGGCAATCATGAACCAGATAATGTTGGCTCGAGGAAGGCCAAGCAATTCGTTAGTACGGATTGATAGTTGCTCAAGAATGATCTAACGTATCCGGTCCTCATCAAATGCAAAGACAATTTTCTCAAGCCCGACCAACCCGTTTGTCTACCGATGGAGCGCGGAATTGAGCAGCGTATCGACGTTATAGATCCAAACGATATATCGGCAGCAATGGCGGCTCTCACCGGAGCAGAATGCAGAGATCGACAAGCGGGTGCGTGAAACTATCGTTAAAGGATTGATCCGACCATATATCAGCCCGCATGCTGCCTCGACATTCTGTGTGTGGAAGCCAGTCGGGTGATGCATCATACATGCCTTCCGGTACCTGAACAGCAACGGTTCGACAGAGTGTATCAATGATGCACAGAGGCCTGTGCCGCGGACGCAAGAGCAGATTCACAACTTTCTCTAACTGACTGATGTGTGCAGCGATACTCTGAACAGTATGATGAAATAGCAATTGCGCTGTTTACGCTGCTAAAGAAAAAGAATTACCTCGAAGATTACGTTGAACGCGGTATAACTCAAGAACTTCAAGACCCTCAAGCGTCGGTTGTCGGATACACCAGTGCTACACTTGCCCGAATTTACGCGACAAAAACATCGCATCATTGCTGAAGTCCACGACTCTAACTACGATGGTCACCCAAGTACCGACCGCACATAATTGAAGCTTCGAGCGGATTGATATTGGCCACGGGTGATTCGTGTAGTAGAGAAGTACATCGCGGACTGCGAAGACTGTCGAAGGGACAAACCAAGTCTTTCACCGACACCACGACTCATGGAGCCGGTGCAAATTCAAGATGAACGATTGCGCTCCATCTCTATGGACTTCATCACATTTACCTCACACAAAGAGGTACACAATTCCATATGAGTTGTCGTCAATCGGTTGACCAAGCGCTTCCACTTCATTGCGACGACGAAGACGGTTTCAGCTCCAGAAGTCGCTATCCTCTTTACTTTCAACATTTGGAGCCTCCATGATATGCCACAAGATATTGTTTCTGATCGCGACGCGAAGTTTATCTCTGGTTTCTGGAGTCAAGCCATTGAAAATGTCGGAGCGAAACTCAAGATGGCTGCGACATACACAGCACAAGGCGGTGGACAGGCAGAGCGTATGAACCGGACTCTCGAGGAATATCTGCGTTGCTTTATGTCATCGTTTCAGGATGACTGGGATGTGCACCTTGCAAACGCATCGTTCGCTATCAGCTCAGCGATCAACTCTTGCATCAAGATGTCACCCTTCCAAATTGACCTGGGTTAAGTGACGAAGCAGAATCCTGTCGACGTAGGCTTCGCGGAGGGAGACAACAAGGGACCAAGTTCACAGAATGTCAAGAAGCAGTATTGCGTCAGTGTCAAGAGGCTTTGAGGACGCTCAATTTCGTATGGCCGACGTGTACGACCGTGGACGCAAGGAGCAATAGTTTGACATCTGTGATCAAGTGTACCTAAGCATCAAGAACCTGGATATTGCACATACGGGGTTCCCGAACTCGTGCAAGCTAGGACCCAAGTGGATCGGTCCGTATCCCGTAGTGCGTAAGGTTCACAAACATGCGTACGAGCTCAACTTGCCACACCATCTCAAGCTGCACCCGGTATTCAACATGGGATCGCTCAAGCCATCCGAGAAACCATCACGCCTTTCATACCCTCAAGACGTCATTCTTCACGACGGCAAGGTTGGCCAGCTCGTAGAAGCTATCAACGATAAGCGCAAACCAAAATGAACTATACAGTACAACTATACAGTACCTCTTTCGGTGGGTGAATAAGGCCAAGGCAACGTGGGAGCCACTGGAGAACCCCCCTACAAATAACCGGGCTCAACTAAGCATTCGTAGGCAAAACCCCCAAGAGATCACAGCAAGCAACAACGGGTAATGTCCAAGAAGGACGATGGGTTCGGCGGACTCACCGCTGACTCAATAACCAAGCAGAAGCCGGAACATGCCAAGTTAACATTTTCGTATACTTTACACTATATGGTGTGTGCCCGGAGTACCAGTTTCCGGACGGTTCAAAGTTCAAGGTCACGGTTACACTGACGATTTACAAAAGGGGGAAGACGTACAAAAGTCATGTTTAAAAGATGAAAGGTGTCTTGGTAGTTATGCAAACCCCACTCGCCCCATGAATCCTACACTCACCTTCGGATTTCCACGGGGCAGACGAACAGCAGACAAGCAAGCCACCAGATACCATCTTCGTGTGCGCCTCACGGCGCCAGCGCACCAGTGCCAGAAGCAAAGTAGCCATCAGGGTGACTTCGAGCGGGAAACAGTGAGACAAGCGTACATACACACCAAACGGTAAGTCCATAGAAAGGAAGAGTGCTGTCGCTTTGTACCCGGTGGTGCTGTCGACATGCAGATTGGTCGTCCGAATGTCCAGGTCCAATTGTGGAGTATCCAGACGCGCCGCCGGTGATTGAACCACTTCTCGAAACGAAGCAAGGTGGGCCACACAATCGCAGTGGAACCGTCATCGGACGTGTTCGTATCTTCCCTTTCCGAGACGCCTTCAGAGTTGTCTACATCTTCAACGCTGGTATCTACGCCGGCTTCAGCGTCACCGACATGGTTGGTATCACCGTCAAAGTCGTCCTCAAAGTGGTGTTTGTTGAATGTCTGCTCGTCACCGTCTCAGCGTCGGTAAACACCTCCGTTGTTTCAGTGGTACTGGAATGGATGTCATCGATACCGTCTTGTCATCAACATGACAGGCCTTCCGGTCACGGCTGACAATTAATTCCGTCATCACAGCGTCTGTCTGACACGCAGCGTCGACAGGGGTTGGGTTCCTCTTGTCTTGGAACAGTGATCCGGTGAGCAGCGCTTAAATCGCTGACAGGACACGTGCGCAGAATCGGAAGCAAGCCTCGATCCATGTCGATGGAGAAGCAACAGATGCCTGCTGATCCACTAGATCCAGCCACACCCACCATACATGCATCGATCAAGGCAGAAAAAGGTCAGTCGGTGAGACCAAGTGCGCGGACAGCAGCGGCGAGGGCAACAAACCCACAACGTGCGCTGTCTACAGGTTCAATCGGCATGGGGATATCAATCCACGACAGTAACAGGCGAAGGTTATACGTGATCCCGAGTCCCTTCATTCGTCAACAGCCCAGAGCACATCACTGAAGTCTGAGCGTTCATCAATGAGCCAATGACGGGGCTCCCAGGTACGACTAGCTGAACCGGAATAGCCCGCCCAAGTCACCATGTATGTGTAGGCGCCGAGCTGTCTTCGGCAGTTGACGATCGACAGCACAGTGTATCGTCGCTCAGAGTCGGAGACGGAAGCAACAGCGGCGGCGACACGATCAGCTTCACGGAGGGTCTGTTGAAGCGGGAGTTGGACTTGGCGAGACGTGAGCGTGCAGCCAAGACGAGTAGTATCCACATTTCGACGAACCATGGCAACCCGATGACCAGTTCTACGCGATAGGAAAAACACGGGTAGCGACGGATGGTTAAGCAGATAGAATGCGGAAATGAAGAAATGAAGACATTGCCAAGAGTGAAGGGCAAGTTACGAAGAAGAGATAAGACAAAAAGCGAGGAAGTTCAAGATTATTTACGAAGGCCTAAACGAGTTTAAGGTGTTGAGTGTATATAATATCGAGGTTATTCGAACTCAAGCGGGGGTCGATTCACCCCATCAGCTTGACATCTATCAATTTTGAGTTGCTTGAGAGACTGGTGATTCGTGATGTCGCAGCAGAAACTAGAAGACTCGATGAGAAATGCAATTGAGTCTGATTCATAGTTACTTTTTATGCGAAGCCAATACAAATCTATCCATGAACTACAGCATGCGCTGCTGGAAAATTTTTACGACAATACCATTCCTCGCGCTCAATCGAACGGATATTCCGGATGAGGGATCCATCGAGAGCGCCCTTTACTACCTTGAACACCAGCTATGTGACCTAATATTTTCTTCACACATTCGATGTTAGTACTTGACCACTCGGAACGTCTGTACTTCCATTCTAAGTATCTCTTCAAAACTTGACTATTGCAAAACCCCAAGCACTGTCTAATAAGGAAGTGACACTATCGATTGTTCCGCCCATTGAGTGTACTTTGTTATGATGATCACACTATCGCTGTGAGAATTGACGTCGTACCCAGAAGTTTGGAGCAACGCAATAATTGTATTTTCTGTGTCTTTTTGTCCAATCTATACTTCGAGAGTATTATTACTCCATATCCAATAATAATTTTACAATTTTATGTGAACGTTTTAAAGCGCTAATACCATATATGATATATCAAGCATCATATTTTTGACGCTCTAGAGTTGCAAAGTGTACAAGAGATGTACCTGTACCGACAACTTTATGTACACTCAAAATGTACTTGTCATCAAGGAAATTTGTATAGTTGTCTAACCATTAATGCCTATATCTCCGTAGCTAGAATTTCAATATCTCTACTTGGGTCAACTATATGCCGCGCACCGGAATTTGTTCGAGTAAGCTACTAAATAGCTCCCAATCAGGTTATGTATTGTGCAGAGACTGATCGTCGTCACGTATTTGGCCTATTACACTTGTTTGCTTCGATATGACCATCGCTTTCTAAACAACATTGGCGATGGCGGTGGGTGGGAGCGACTTCCTTGTCGCTGCAATAACGTAACGTCCACCCAATTCTTCGCATCATATCGTTGAGAGTCTTGTTTTACACTGTGCCGCTTGGTGACATGGTAATGTGTACCCCTGGGTATAGGCATCAATTCAATTTTCAAAGGCGGGCAAAAATGAGATCATATTTTAGCCAGTGTCCAGAGAATCCGCCCGGTAAAACCAAAATAGGTACATGCATATCAGGTCGGTTCAAAAAGTAGCAGATAAGACACTAAACTGTCAATGACGTCAACGACCCCGCAATACATTTGTACGCCGTTTTGTTCACCTTTGAGTTCGCACCAAAGTTGAGCACCAAATCTATGTGGGAATAGTGTGTTCTCTCGAGCCGATTCCCAATGCTGGTGTCCTCTTCACTTCGGAATTTTCTGAATGAAGCACAATAACTATTCCTACAGTATCAAGAGCCGCTACAAAACCACGGTCAACTACATCTGTCGCCGTGTCCGTTCTACGAGCCGTCCGGCTCGATTGGCAGTCAAGTCAAATAGTGTCTTGGGAGGAATTAATGCATACAGAAATTGCATTCTACATCAGACAAAAGTCCTACGAATGCAGGACATTTTTGTAGCACTGTTAACGGCGTGTAGGACAAAGTGAAGGATGAATTAGTAGGTGCAATTGGCAGAACATACCTAACAACTATACCAAATCATGCAGGACGTGTAACTAGAAAAGTAATGCAGTAGAACCTCTTTACAGATACCGTAATCATGACCACTGCATCCACTTCTTACCTTTGTAGCATTTGGGGTGCTTGAAGGCCGTGTACGTCTCTGTAATGCTTAATGGCACTGGGTCTGAATGGGGAGGTGGCCGGCGCTGGTGCATCGCAATGTCATCCAGCATCTGTAGGTGTCGGGTCGCCTCATGCTTTAGTTTGTCGACATTTCTGGAAGCGTGGGGTGGACACCGATTGCTTGCTTTACTCTACGGTTGTAGCTTTCAATGGGGTTGTTTGTGCGATTATGCATATCTACGTACGTAGCCATGAATAAGTTCACATTCCACAGTGCAGATGGAAATGTTTTCATCCACGTACGTGTAAAGTAATGCCAAAAATTAGTATCGATCCGCAGGTGGTAATGCTATCCATCACAAAGGGATATCTTTTGGCCTAATTTCATTAATAGGGATTATCGTCAAAACTTCCATAATTCCCGGTGACATAGCTTCAGTGATCTGATTAGCTAGAATTCTGAGGTCAACTAATTTTTGGCGAATCGTATGTTTCAATGAAATAGACAGTCAATCAGGCGGGTATATGTGAACTGGTCACAAACCGCGTTCGTCAATGCGACATCAAAATTACACATCAAGCCACCTGGTGCCATCTTCACTTTACTGAGCGCGCGCGCTCAGTGGAAGCAGTGACAGTAAGTACATTCAGCTTTAGCCTCCAACAAGGTATCTGCAAGTAGACATTGTACGTCGGGTCGTGGTCCATAACGACTAGCGTCTGCTGAAAAGGCGTTGGTGCGATGCTGAAAGTACCGTCAATGAACAGAGATGCGATTGAATACTTCAAATCTGTTCATATCAGGGTGGACCATGCACTGTCTCTTGCCATCATTACCGTAGAAAGCGTTGGGCCGCACGAACTAGCCCTCATCTAGCTCCGACACGCACACAGTCGGTACGCTCTCATGACCGCGAAATTCGTCGCCGCCATAAGCTTCCTAACGTACTTGATGAAATTGCTTTGTATGGGAATGCCACCATGAACATGTTACGTTTCGTCATGTTGATGAGACACTCGTTCCCACAGCCTTCCTGGGATGGTAATTGTCGAGCCAATCACCTTAATTTCGAGGGTCTCCCGCACCTTCCCTGTGCTTTCTCGCATGGTCGCGACCCTGCATGAGTGTGTGCTTGTTTCTCTTACCTCGGTACCATGGTCCGATAGCACCTTGGCGATCCGTTTGTTCTTGCATTGAATAGAGCGACACGTTAAACACTAATGGTACGTAGCCGTGGCGCGCTTAGTGCTGGTAAGATAATTGTACCCCGTTGGCTGGAATGACATCGAATAAGGCTAACGAAGCCGTATCGATGCTCTAGCGTCGTGTTGGATTGGCTGGCTAACTTGGGTTGTAAACCAAGAGAGAAATGGGTGGGTGCCGACAAAATAATGGGGCATTCAATACCCGAGACACTTTAATAACCTTAACTGTTATGTGGCCTTAACATCTACTAAAGTCATGTTGCGAACTTGGATTATATATTGCGAATTTAGCACACCAGAAAGGCAATACTTAACCCTCTCCCGCTTCCAAGTACTTATTGTCCCCCTGTCCAGTCCTTACTATGATGGTTAATACACCATGTTTACGACGGGACTAATCTTGGCTTTTGTATCGCTTCTTATAAATTACGAAGTCTGTTTAGGAAGTTCGGGAAGATTGCACGATTGTATTCTCACCATACGTACTTTTCTGTACAATCAATGTTGTCAAACACCATGTGGTATGTTTCGTCGTGTGCACATGATGTATATAACGCGTTTGGTTCTGGGCATTTGACTTGGAACGATCAAACCATAAACGCATTCGCCACCTGTACTTCTAACTAACGTTAAAGCGATTGAATTCTAGTAGCAAGCAGCCCTTCATTATCTACCCCATGATTACTCGCTCTGATGACCTACTACAGTGTCCGTTCGTTTGTAGCCTCCTCATCCCTCACTCACATTCCCGTTTTGTACTGCAACCTCTTCCTCTTCATGTTTCACGTTAGTGTCAGCGCTCTGGGCACAACAGCGGCGATTTTTGCCGAGTCCACGCATATGGATGTCTCGCTCGATGCGTGGATGGTGGACGCAGTCTCTCTTTGCCCATCTTCCATTCGATGTGCTATATTTCACGGCATATCGTGTTGTTGTTTGGGTAGTGGCCCGGCCGAATGCGATCACACAGCACCAGTAAAGTAATGCGTCAGACTCTAAACAACAAATTTCAATTTTCAACACTCATCATTTGTTTACGTTGCTGCAGGCATCGCAAAAAACCGGGGGGGGGGTACTGCGCTGTCCGACCTTTGTCTTCGAAATTTAATAGACTGTGCGCTAATTGTGGGGTCACATCCTAATGCCTTTGCCCCAGGACATTCAGTCACAAGTTGCGTCAAGTCAAACACGTCGCAAAGGAGCACGAGAGGCCTGGACGCTTATTTTGGCGTATGAGCAAGGATGGAAATGTTCGTTTTTTGGGAGTGCTAAATCATTAATGACGCACGAAAAGAATCACGTTTCGGTCGCGTGTGGGATTGGAAGATGCATTGTCCCGTAAGTGTCGTGTAGGAGCCGTAGATCCCCACACAGACCTAGACCCACTCTGGAAGCTCAGACAGCTTATATTCTCCTGCAATCGCTGTACCATGTTGCATTGGAGCTATGGGTCCTAGTGAAATGCCCCGGTCATGACAAAATACTGCGTTTTTCAAGCAGGGTGTATATACTACATTATAATGTCGGGGTATGTTGTATATATATCTACAATGAAGGCAGCAGCGGTTGGCTTTATTAACTGGGCTTGACGCTCTTCCGGAAAACCTACGCGATTGACCGTGGATATCAAATCCGCCCATTCAGCGATGGTAGACCCGCATTGCGAATGGGTAGGGTATATTGATTTTGCGGCCATCAGGAATATAACTTCCTAATTTAGCAAATTATTAGAGGGTGTAGTTTATCATCGCAATACATCACTTACCACATGTCCGACCTTTGACTAGTGTTTTACAGTGGATGGATCGTCTACCACTGCAAAATACGGGTCTTCGGACATCGTTTGGCAACATCAACGTTGTCTGAGCCGCGTGGAATCCCTGGTGGTAGTGCTTTTCGCTGTGGCGATCAAAGCTGGAGGAAAATGTTTTTGTGTTTGTCTGGATAGTACCCATCATATACATGTTGTGAGCCAGCAACTGCAGTCCAAACTGCGCTGACGAATAAACGCGAACCGTCAGCACGGAATGGTAAACACCGCGTAGCCGCGCAGGAAGAACCTTGTCGAGATTCCGTTTCACAGCAGCAAGGCCGAGTTCAGATTGGTAGTCATCTGCGTCAGAGACGCTCCTCCGAGCTCATCAGAGTGCTGGTCTGTGCCAAAATAGATTGCAATCCTTACATGTATATACACCATAATTTATCACATAACGCGTTAGTATATTACATGTAGAATTAGCCAATAAAGACGGACTCCTGGTGGAGTCAAAAGAAGACGTAACGCTGGCGGTAAGCGATGTCCGCAACCAAGACTTGAACACCTTGGTCCCCCATTTATGAGGCTTGTCCTTCATAAACTGTGAATGACGTTGTAACGGCACCTTGATGAGACGATTGTTTCATCAAACGATACATCTGGCGGGGTATTGAGTACACTACGTAGTTGTAGGTAAGTGTGTATGGGCAGTCAGTTTCGGAAGTGAGATGGTCATAAGCCATCTCTCCGTCGCATCCCTCGGCCTTCAAAAGATGGGCACGCTGGCCTCTTTCAGCTTTGACTGATTGTGAGCAACCACATCCTTAACAACCAATGAAACATCTTCCTCAGAGATATCAGCCTATCATCTTCACCTCGCTTTGCAGTATACAAACTCACAGATATTGCGGCGCAACACGGGGTCATGTAGCCTCTTGTGAATCTTCCCTGTAGCGTATTTACCACTGATCTCACTCTCCAAGTATGGTCCAATATCGGGCAGTGGATCTGCGTTATTTGTAAAATGCAGATTTGGAATGATGGGATCAAATCGACCCTTGTACACGACATTTTCGATAGCTTCATCATCCAGCGTAAGCATCTCCATCTCCTTTACCATCCGTTTATCCCTGTTACTCGTCGTTATCTTCCAGTCCCGTGTTACTCGCGTTTGGGCCATTGTGAGACGTCTCCGCATCTACTTTTCGTTGCGCGATTATTCCCGAGACGCAGGAACGCTTCACCGCTCGAGCGTTCAGCAGTGTCGACTGCCGATACATGCTCTTCAACTTCTTCGTTGGGGGCCAATCCATGCGGCTGCACTTCCGCGTCATCTTCCTCACTCTCCACAGATACAACCGTTTCCGGCTCCATGTACCATTCGTCAGAGACAGCATCTCCTTCAACGTTGGAATTCGAAGTGCCATCGCTAGGCTGAGAGCTTGAGGATGTACCAGTCGCAGCAATCGAGGTGGGTGCCTCGGACTCGCCGGAGGCTATGACGAGGGATCTGCAAGGTAGTATGCATCAGTATAAATCACACACATGCTATGTTCACCTTAATTATTATGTTGAATGTCGTGGGTAGATTGGTGTTGGCTCGCTTTCATTTGGTGTTCCAATTGATGAAAGACTTTGAGCTCTGATACACCTCACCTCATAAATAACATTATTAGTATCAATACATATAGTATATGCATCATTACGTACGATCTGTCACTACCCTGACACTCGTCAATATTTTCATCGTCATTAGGAATGAAGTTAGGACTCTTTCACTTCCGCCTTATCTCCCACGTTGCTTTAGCATTCCACTTTCCTGTCTCCCTGAACTAGCTTGCCTTCGCCAGCTACAACATCGCGTCAGAACGAGCTTATTCTCCTCGAATATACTCCGTGTCTGCTCTGCTTTGCGGATGCACGTAAGCATCAGCGCTTGTAACCTGCAAAACTGCTCCCCCCTCCTTCGGTTGCTTTTCTTCCCTTCTAATGTCGACCGGTCGACGCTTGGTCATCTTCTTGTTGCTCTTGGTGCGTTTCTTCTGGTCAAGTTTTTCCGCGAGACGTCTCCCCATCTGCTTCTTCGCAGCTATGATCTAGGACGCAACCTTTCCCCTAGATGGTTGAGGATGAGGTGCACGAGTGGAAGGTATAGCAGGAGTAATTGTTGCTTCGATTTCGTGACGTCTGCATTTACACTCACACATGGGGCTACAAATCGAAGGTAAACGCCAAACTCCCTCGCACAGTTTAGGAATGCACTGTGCTCGACAGTGAGGCACTGCCGCTCCTCCAACCTCCTTTCCTCTAATTGCGCCATGAATGATTTTTCTCACTGCGAATTTCGCGACGTGCCGCTCTCTCTCTCTTTTCTTGTCGACTCGCAAACTGATTGAATGGCTGTTGCAATACGTATGACATCCATCAAATCCCATTTACCTGATCGCAAATCAATGGATTTTAGGATATCTTGGTTTTGCAAAAGTCAGGTCGTTTCTACAATTTCTTAACCTAACCGCGTGTATATCACGGTTTAACATATTGTGTAATACCGTATGTTAAGAACAGGACAAACCTCGTATATTCAACGTTTAACAGCGGAGGGGGTTAAAGAGGTACATGCTCATGAAGAGTAACAACCCAAATTTTCTGTCGCTTTAAATCACAAACGCCGAATCCACATTCACACAATGTCAACTGCATTAAATATATAGTTTCACGTAATGTGCATCAATCAGATGTAGCTACTTGCAGTCACGTGATCGACGTATCGCGTTGGCAAGTTCCTCCACCTTGTACTTGACCTTACCATCATCTACAATTGTTCCAATACAAATGTAGACGTCTTCTTGAGGAAATGTACGACAAGTAGAATGGTCCGGTACAGTAAAGCCTTACTCCACGACGTCAAATTGCTCAACATCTAGCCACTTTAACGGTCTCCTAAGTTGCATAGTGAAGATATTGATAAGGGCGGGTATGGATTATTTTCTCGTGTGATTTTGATTTTATCTAAGTGGATGTGTAATTTCGCGTTTTCCCCGTGGTAGCATGGTTTTCACGTGTGTTTTATGTGCTAGGTATAACACGTATTGTACGATAGAGAAAGTTACAGTTTTCACATCAACCCCGTACAGTTATTCATAACCACTAGTGGTCGCGGCGCGGAAGACTATCAATTTGCTTCTGCGTCAACCCTTTGAACCAGCGCGTGTATCGCGACTGAAGCGTGTTCTTGTTGAACCCCAACATGTTCTCGGCGGTGTTCCACGATGGCTGGGGAACTTGATTCCGTAGCACGAACACGTGCTGCATCACCAATTCCGTATCTTGCGGGCTGAGCTTCTTTTGGTTCTTCCCGTAGCCCCACCGCTTGTACGTCTTGTTCTCCTCCGCCACTTCGTTGAAACGCCGTAGAGCGGTGTGTTGAGCAGCAGCTGAGGGCCGCGCGAGCACATTGGCAGCCAACTCTTGGAGTCGGTGGATGCGCGCGCTGTCGTCCACCGAGGCGTCCAGGAGGATGTTGATAGCTGCTTTGAAGTTCACGCTTGACGAAAAATACCAGCGAAGCTCAGCCGAGCGCGCCCGTAGGCTTTGTGATGGAATGTGACAATCTACTCTTGGGTGAGGCTATCTCAGTTCGTTGCATTGTTCTTCTCCGGGAACGCTATGCACAAGACCTAGAAATATTGGATTGTTACCAGATGCAAATCAGCTTTGAAACAGATGTTCGAAGGATCAAGGCTGCTTCCACATTGAACATTGGCCGAAGTAAATTGGTGGGTTTCATCTATAATGTGCATTGTTAAAGATAAATTTGCTCTAAAAGACGAAACATTGGGTATTAGCACATTCAAACAGTTTGATGAGGTGTATCAGGATGAATTATTGTTATTACACATCTCTTCGAGCTTCTACCCGATGCTGTCCTTGGGTATCGGTTTTAGTATCGGTTGCATTTTCCGCAATTTAGTACTAGCCTGTGAAGGGCGTTGACACCATGGAATAGTTGCATCAGTTAACGGAGCTTTCTGTATTCATCACACCAGCACGGCTACACTCTCAACTTTCAAATTGAGGCTCTTCGCACCGAAAACGTACGACTGACCGAGCGTGTTAGGGAACACACTCAACAGCTAGCGGACGCTCGCAATAACTACCTCCACGAACGCAACGCGAGGGAGGAAGACCTCAGACGACACCACGCAGAACGAATCACGCTGATCAACAGTATTGGGGACAAAATCGACGGCCTCCTTACTTCGCACACATCGTCAAGGCAAGAAATTATGGACAAGCTTAACTCGCTCGAGGGGAAAATCACATCTCCTCCATCAACAACAAAAACGCACGGGTTTGCCATCACCGCGAAGCCTGTGGGAGGAGGCCTCAACGAGATACGATTTATCGCTGGACAAGCCAAATACGTTCAACGTCGTGTCGGAGAGATCAGCGCCGACGTTGTCGTTCCATTTACACAAGATGGAAACCCCATTGACCTAAGGAACAACTTCCAGAAAGCAGCGAATGCACACGTTCGCGAACGTTTCGGACAGGTAATCTAACAGTATTTTTTACCGGGAATTTTTTCCCGGAGCGGCTAGGCCATCACGGTGTGCCTAGGCCATCTCGGTGCTGATATACTCATCGAATTTTCGATCGCATCTTTGTTCGTACAGTCAGAATCGTTTATTTGCGCCTGCCGATTTTTAAGGTTATCAAACACCAGTGTGAGCTATTTCTCGGCTGGAAGTTCACATTTCAATTTGGATCGCTTGATCATGCCGATTTTATTTTGCCAGCATACAAAACATTGGCCTGAAATCGAGTTACTAAGCTGATGGCCTTCCCTAAAATCGAATCTTACTAAAAAAAATGGGTATTGCTGACAGATCGAATTACAACGAGAGGAACGTGCACACAAGTGAATTACATGCAAAAATTGAGTTGTTCTGGTCAGTTCATAGCATTACGAGCGGAAATTGGATAGAACTAAAGGAACCTGCATTTTTTACGTTTTGGTATTACACATCCAGCAAAGCACTTGGTATCACACAAAATTCTAGCGACATTCATAATCGCGGCATCAAGCGTATCATCGGCCATGACGTTAATGCTGCTAAAGGGATAGCTTTAAACAATTCGCTTACGCATACGTGTCTCAAAAAGATATATATTTGTTGAACTCGTGTAAAAGCACAAAAAATCGCCCTTTTTAGAAGGGTATATCGTACCGAGTTTTGAAACCCCTCTAAAGAACCCGTTTACGATAGCCAAACTCGTGAGAAAATTAGCAGATACGCCAGGTTTCCCAACAAACTGGAAGGAGTTTATTCCTCTCATGGGGATGATTTCATGACGAAAAACTGTGATGGAATTGTGAGACCGTGATATACAAAAGACGCTACATACTTCTGGGAGATTGAGTTCGCCGATGACGACTGACATATTTGACGTGCGCGAGATTGCTAAAGTTTTAACTACACTGACAGATCCGTCTAAGTTTTGCCTAAATTTGCTTAGTCTGTCGTTGAGAAGATCAACATACACTTCTTCATGTCTTACCTGCATATTAAGTACACTTTCCAACAAATTACTATTTTAACTTGCATCGTTCGGTCTTGGAATATACGTTTCAGTGTTTTAGGTTTGTCAATCACCACATATGAGTGATTTATGTCAACAGTACTTGTTCAATTATTTAGTTCTATCACCTGACGGCAATTTATACAAGCACTTGACCGAGGCAAATGATATATCCACGTGATGTCGATTATGACATACAGTAATATAGCTTTTGATACCTAGTAAAGATGCCATTCACTATGACTTCCACGTTAAAAACATAACCACATACAGAAACCCTGCAATTGCACACGTAAATAATAAATTACACGTGCTTACCGATGGGTTTTGAATGTATGTACGTGCAAACCGTACTCATGCATGGCGAACCACGCTTAAGCAAAGCACACATGAGCAACCCCAAAACCACACGTGAAAAAATCGTCTCCGATCAACATCATACGTATCCGTAGCACAATCTCTGTGCATTCCACTTTCAAATGACTAGTCCGTCCTCGTTATTCACGCATCTGGATCGAACGCATTGTCGATCAATAATTAACTTGTCCAGTAGATGCAACAATGTCCATCCACAATGTTTTTATTTCTTGCAGGTGCAACTTAAAACACTGCGAGCAGTTTGAATATGCACATATGTTATTATTCATGCCCCAGAAAAACAAAATCATTCATATCGTACCTTTAAAACTAACCACTCTGATCGCATCGGTTGTGGATCCATTTGAGCTAGCTGTCTATGACTAGTGTCGCCTGATGCAATGCCAAGTAAATATACTGCCTGTCTTCGACTGTAGCCTCACCACCGATCCACCCACGTAACGACCGCTGAAACCTATATTTATTAACACACAGACCTAGATTCGACAGGACGAAAAGGTGGGGAGAGATGCGCAAATGTACTGACCTAAAAATCCATCAGAGCCATAGTTCAACCACACGATAGAAAAATTGTAAAATGGCGCGCTTTTGAAGATTTTTGCCAAATCCACACAAAGCTTTTTCATATTTGCATCTGCACTCCTAATCACTAGGCATTCAAGTTTCCATGCCTACTACCCCAATCAAGCGTCTCCGCCTCACCTGGGCAGAAAAGATGGGCATCATCGACAAGGTTGTGTGCTCGCCGAGCATGTCCTACTTGGACCTTGCGTGCTGGGTCATGACAGAGTTTAGTCTACCGGTCGTTCCTGACAAGACGACTATATACGATACTATGCCGTCGAAAGCTACACTGCGCAAACAACCAGTGGAGAGGGTGACACACAAAAATCAACAGAGCTATCATCATATTGATTGACCAGAATGTTGTCGACTTTGTCATGCTGGTTGAGGCGGATGGTGTCAGCCTCAACGGGGATATGATCATTGCTCATGCAGAGAAGCTTGTTGACAAGCTCCGGATCCCATCAGAACTGTGCTCTCGCCTAGAACCATCATGGTTACGCTGCATACAAGCTCGCTACGGACTGAGACGGCGTAGATCCTTTGCCGAGTCAAACTCCGCAGATGGCCGCTGCCACAGACCGGGTCAAACGACTCAAAACCATTGTCACCACGTACCGGCCTTGAGACGTTTTCAATATGGATGAGAGCGCATTTTGTTGCTGACCCGATGGGTTTCATTTGCAAAAATGTTGCTCCTGCCCGAAGCAGAGCAAGGCTAGAGTTACGATCGTTGTCTGCGCTAATACCGACGGCTCTGAAAAACTACCTCTCCAATTCTTAGGCACGGCCGTGGTGCCCCGCTGGATGCGTAAGAAACCCACCGCACTCCATTATTTTGGGACTGAGAAGGGTTGGATGACGGTTTGGAAGTATCAACAGCGGGTGGTGGGACTTGATAAACCAATGAGAGCTGAGAATAGTTGTATTCTACTGCTTGTAGATAATGCATCATCACATCACGAGACGGTCTCACTCTATTGCATAATCTGCACTATGGCCACTTGCGTTACCCATCTACAGCGGTCGTACTCCAACGAACGACCCGTCAGAACCTCAACATCACACATCACTTAGCCATTGCCGCGTGATTAAGTTGTTAATGGAAGTTGTAGGAGACGATCGATAGGCAACTCTGGTAATGTTATCTGGTAGTCCTTGAATCCGATAATTGCTGCTTTTGTTGCGGAAAAGAGTATCGGGTACATAATCCGAGAGATTTCGCCACCTCTAACAAGGGCATACATAGTAACATTTGCACAACCTAAACCAGCCAACATAAAATTCTTGGTCATATCCTTGCGTACACAATAGATGGCTATGTCTATGGGAGACGCATGAGCGTTTTCACATCCGCCTTGTACAGACTCAAACTCCATTTGTAGTATCGAATAGAGCCACAACCAGTGCTCGCTTAGTTTAGCGCCCCTTCCTTAGCAGTTTTAACTACAAATTGGTGCCTATTACCAGCTCCTTTGCGCGGGCGTTTGCGGCACTGGTGGTCTTGCCATCGCTCTCGGTGGGTCTCTTTCGTATCAGTCTCTGGCCTTATTGAGTTGACGAGACGGTCGCTTAACCGAAGAAACGATGGAAATTCTTCCGCCGCTCTTCCAGCCAGACCCTTGGTGACGTCGACCAGTAGGGCACTGTCATCCAGTCGACAACCTTCTGTCTGTCGCGTATCGCTACCACGCGCTGTACCACTATCCATCGTACTGTGCGGTCGAGGATGCAGAAATGAAAGAGTGCAACAAGTATTTCCGGTTACTTGCCACAATCGATTGGCTATCGGTGGCTAGGTTCAGTGCGCACTAATTGTGGTATATAGCTAAATGGGGTGCATACCAGCAAGTCGGTCCACCATCGGAGTATCTGGCCGCACGGTACGTCAACGGTAGAAGTTATTCAAATCGGCTGGCCACGAAATGCCTGGCAAGTATGTAAGCAGTAGGGTGCGGTACCGTGTTGTTAGCATTTGTAGGTAAATATGTGAAGCAACACCCCTGCTTTTACGTAGAAGAGCTACAGGTAGAGCTACAAGCCAGATTTGGAAAAGAGAAGGTCTTTCAGCCCCCAACAACCTACGACTACTGAAGTTTAATCTTGGTCTCAGCAGGAAGGATATTAATCGTTGCGCTTGCGATGCGCCCCACAAGAGACCGAGGCGTTCTTAACCAAGATGAGGGTATACCCCGAGCAGCTCCTGTTCTGGACAAGACGTATAAGAACGACGTAGTCCGCGTTCAGAGATACGTGTGTAAAGAGTGTGGAGAGCGTACAGTTGTTCGTGTACCATTCGCGCGAGGAGATCAAGTCTCGATTCTGGCAGTCAGTGACGTGAATGGGTTCGTAGCGGCTGTGTGGCACGGGGTACGTTCACACGGCTTGCGTTTATCGCGCGTTTGTTGGGAGTGTGTTCCTTCGGTTGAATCTGTGGCCTCTTCCGAGGTCTATCGTTGTCTTGGACTCGGAGGGGAGAGGTGGGTGGTAGGTATAGTTCCACGAACGCAACGAGAGAATTTCATCTAGTCTATCTTATTTTTGTTCCTAAATCAAGCATCGGAATCTCTTAAATGATCAATATCCTCTGAGCTCTCAGCGGGATCTCTTGGTGCCTGAATATTGGTTAGTATCCCGTGTACTATATGGTCGTAGTTTGGCAACCCCATTGCAGCTCGCAGCTCCTAAATATTGATCGTCAGTTGCATCTCGCTGAAACCAGTAAGTCAGTGTGCGAACGGTACTCTACTCGGGACATTTCTCTTTAGTCGTGCTTCGTATCGCGTCAAGGTGCTCCGTTTGGCGGCAGGTGGCATTATCAGGCAACGTAGCTTCAGTGCCTTCGGGCTGGTGTGCCTGGATAAAGCCCTATGTGTGCGAGTTATGTCACTGCCTTTTTCGTCGGGTGCTCCGTCAGATAGGAATAAATGGCTGCTGCAGACTTTTCAATCAGAGCTGGTGTTGCGCGGCGGATGCTCTGCTTTACTTCCTTCGAAGCGTACATTGGTAGGTGTACAACGAGCGGACCGTCGAAGGTCTTCTGCTTGCTGTAGTTAGTTTTGGCTTTAGCCAACGTAGCGTGCCAATTGTCGCTTGTAAGTGGGACAAACTGCGTTTGATTTGTGGGCTGAGTTGGGCTCATGTAGAGGTTCATGTAGGGAGGAGTTGTCTTCGTAGTATAGATCTCTAGCGACAAACTAACACTTTTGTCAGTTTCAGATTACGCTGTCTCGAAGCTGTCGATCTCTTCATCGAACTCAAACTCAGCATCCTGAACATACGCACTGCTTCTGTAACGGGGTTACATGAGGGCTATCCCAGAATGGGTATCGCCTCCTGAAGTAAGTACACTTCAGTGTTCACTTAAGGGATATTCCATGGCCAGTAGGATACATAAGTTGGGTGGCTGCGAGTCATCCAATAAGATGCGACCAGGTTTTATATGAAAGAGTCTAAAGTCATAGTAATTCGTATTTCATCTTATTAGGGGGAAACCAGAGCTTGGGGTGGAAATTGGACCTAACGTCATAGTGACAGAATTATACTTTGCTGATGATTCAACACTTATATCGAAGAGTATAACTGGAATAAAACAACAACTAGACATGGTAAAAATGCCAAAGCTCAGGCGCAAGACTGAACTTAGGTAAATCATCGCTTATGCCTCTGAACCGAAAATACCAGTGTCCAATTGTCTCGGAAGTTAGATGTCTACAACCAGATGATACAATTAAGTATCTAGGAATCCCGTTCGGGCAAAATGTGACAAAAGTTCACGTTCTTGCTCAGTTAACCCCTTGAACCCGAAGCGTTTCCATTCCCCCCATCGCCCCAGTTAACCCTTTCGCGGTGAAAGGGCGCAAAAATCGCCCTTTAGATGGTTTCCAAAACACGGTACGAAATACTCCTCTAAAAGGGCGATTTTTTCGCCCTTTTACTTAAGTTCAACTAAATATATACCTTATTTTGAGACATATGAAATACGGTACGATTGCGTAATCATCATGTAATCATACACTATAATGAAGTTAAGTCAAATGTGTACAATCGTATGCACCAGCAAATTCAAACAAATCACAGTAGATCGCATGTCTCATGAGACATGCCAGAACAGTACCGTGAATTCATTAAAGGGCGAAAAATGCGCCCTTTGAGAAGCAAATATCTTAGATTTGTATACTATAGTTGAGATAAATGGCTCGCGAAAGGGTTAACATGTATCTTGCGGTTAGGTGTGTCATACTGAAAGCAAGTTATTAAGGTATCGTGTATGAATGTGAAGGTTGGAAGGACGCAATTAAACCTATCCGCTCGAAACTGCCTCTCACACAAACTTGTACGTACATGATATCGATTCTTCAAAATAATTCTATATCGTGTATCGTGTATATGATAAGTAATGGACAGTACAACAGCGAGCAAGATACTTTGAAGAGTGAGTTCATAAAAAAGCGCCGGCACAAAGTACAAAAGAAGGTGTACTGAATTCAGTAGATTTAAACGGACGCAATAGTCGCCTACACTTGCGTCTCAGACGGCCGTGAACGTTTTGCCCGCGGTGAGTCGTCATCCGTCGACACGTTGTCTGCCAACTCAGCTTCTCCTTCACTCAATTCCTCACGCAGAGTCTCCGCTGCTGGAACGCGTGCGCGAATGTTTCTCTTGCGAGCCTTCTTCGGTAGAATGGTGCCATTACGCCAAGCCTTATGCCAAATTTCGAAGAAGGACATGAGAGCACCATTGTGGCGGTGGCGAACCTTGTCACTCAGGAACACGCGCCATGCCTTGGGCTTCTTCGATGACGTCGGCAATTTGCAGTCACTGCAATAGATGGAGGAGTCACCTACCCGAGCACCATCAGTGCCTTTCAATAGCGAACAGACCTTACAAGCACGTGTACGCCTCTTGCGCCCGCTCTGATTGTTACCTGGCCTCCACTCATCGTTGATAACGACCGTATGTCCGCGATACATAGGCGCAGTTCGGGCTTTTGACGGTGTTGCTGTGGCTTCATCACTCTCGCGAAGACCATCCCAGTCATCCTCCTGAAGCTGGCATAACTCCAAATGAAGCTGCTTCAGGAAGTTTACGTGGGGGAGCTTGCTCAACCCATCTGCAACTCGGCGTGCGTTGAAGATGATGTAGGCATTGATCACTGCTAGGTCAATGAGCCCCAGGAATAAACTCTTGTAATATTTCGTGTACTTTATTGCGAGTTGGAGTGAATACCTGTTGAAATGTGTACATACAAGATTAATATTTGTCCAAACATGTATATACACGTTTGTTACTTACCGTTGTAGACGTAGCTGATCATGTACGTCTACACCGCCCATAAGAGTCTGATAATCTTTCAGTACTCGTGGACAAGGTACTTCAGCTTGTTCACCAGTTAGTTTGTCCCGGCAAACAACACGATCCAGCTCGACGCTCCCACCAGATGCCAGCCGATAAACAGCACGGTTGTCCCACCAGCGTATGGCGCGTAGCCCCTGGATGTGCGCGTGATCAGCAACTTCAAAGGTGCCTCGTTCAATTGTCACTGGACGGCGTTTTGGGGGCTTCCGCTTCTTTCCACCCCTCTGCTCCCCCTCCAATAGCGAAACAGGCAGGCCTAGTCGATTCGTTTGCACGGTGCCCGCGGTATAAAACCCCATCGTCAGCATTTGCATTGCCAGAGGTACTGACGTATAGTATCGATCAGTGACAATTAGACGCATAGCATCCTGCCCAGGACCATTAGGCCCAAACACTTCACATAAATTGCGGATGACCGCTGCAGGACCAGATCCGTAGTCATTCAACGCTCCATTCAAACCACCGTGCTCTTGTTTACCGCAGTAGAGTTCGAACCTGTATATACAAGTTTGCAACAAACGTTAGCTTGTCTGGTCCAAGATAAGATAACTTAGGCGCCAAAAAAATACCTAGTGCTCCAGTGGAGCACTACATACATACCGGATACAATAGGCGGTTGAAGAACAGCACAACATGAAGAGCTTCGTCTCCCACTTGTGGGGTTTATCCTTCATGTAGACCCTCATGCGATTGAAGCTTGACTGCGATGGCAGCATCGCCTCATCGAAGGCCATAGTAGGAGGTGGGGTATATCCGTGCTTGAATCTCCGCGTCAATGCATTGATAATGGACCTTATTTTCCACGCCTTGTCGTAGCTCGCGTTCATGTCCCCATTGCTACTGAAGTGTAGATTTCGTGAAAGATGCATGAATCGATCGCGCACCATATACTGACCGAAACAACCTCTGGGAATTGCTCCCTCATCAGTTGTTTTCCAATAGTTTTGTAGTTTCTCTTTGTTCGGCGCGATACTACGCGCAATCAGCAGACCAACGAAGACGCAGAGCTCGCGTGGTGTAATCGGATCCGTTCGCTCGAGGTTCGTCCTTATTTGATCTCTCGTCTTTGGTTGAAACTCTGCATGTTTTGCTTTCCGAGCGACTTGTTTCATACACTGACCTGCAATTCTCTCATCCATTTTTTCTGCGAAGTAGGCATTGCTAGCGGCAGCGATATCTTCCCAAAGCGTAGGCTGGGCAAAATAAAAGAAAGCTCCGGAGGGTGTGGCGGCAGCTTTCAGTGCTTGTGGCGTTGGACCGAATTCGCCGTTGTGTAGCCTAGGATAGTCCGCTAGCATCGATTGAGCGGGGCGAGGCTCGTATGGCTCCATCAGACAGTGGTACGGAGTTTGCTTGGTCAATGGTCTCCATCCGGTCTTAGCCATGCCTTTCAATAGTTCGCTGGACACATTACCACTAGTCACGGCCCCAATACCACCGGCTGATCTCAGGAGCGCAGGATCAAACGATATCTCAGGCTGTGTAGGACCATCGTCATCTACCTCAAACAAGAACTCGCCATTCCCTGTCACCTCATCAGAATTCCACCCAGTTCCATCGTCGTTATCTCCGTCTGAGTCTAGTGACACATATGTAGCACGAGCGAAAGGCACTGCTTGAGCACAGGAAGGTGCAACAAGAAAACCAATATCGGTATATACACGTTAGCGTAAATGTGGTAACTTGTATGTACAGCTTTGACGAACCTGCTCCGTTAGGTGATGTATTTTCCTTAGTTTCTTCGGCCAGTGTTGAAGTCTCTTCAAAATCCGGATTGTGTACTGGCGAGCGATCTTCAGACAGGTTATCAGCTTCCACGAATTCTTGGCTCAATTTGCGCTGTATCTCAGAATCACCTGGATAACGAACGTGATTACACGTTAGAGATCGGCCTTAGGTTGTATGTACAGGTTCGTACGGATGGTGACACTCTCGCTGTCGAAACCGCTGTTTTCGTTGCTGTAGGAAGTGCCATGAGGTCCACATCGACGGACATCTTCCTGCGTGTTTGTCACCTCCGGTGTAGATAACGCCACGGCTTGGTCGTTGGATGGGGCATCTGTGACACATACATGATATACACGATTACTGAGTAAATAAACGTGTATATACATCTTGCTGGTCATACCTGGATTTGAATCCACAACGTCTTCGCGAAGGCGTGACGGGAGCGTCGTTTTTGGCGATTTGTCCTTGGTTACTGCTGAACAGCCAAACACAGTTAGACTTAGCGTCGACCATGTGAATGCAAATACAAGCCCATTACCTTGACGCCGTCCAGCACTAGTCGGTCCCTCTAGCCTTGCAGTCTTCACCCGAACCTCCGATACGCATACCCACACAACACGTACGTGATTAGAATGTAATTTAGTTACGGCAAACCACGCACGTCCTACCGAGATCAGTCTTGTCGAGAAACCGCATAAGCTCCTCCTCCCCAATAAAAAAGTCCACCCCGCGCTTGTCTTGCTTAGTCTTCCCAGGTTTCAGGTACGCGAAGTCGACTGAAAGGCCAGTAGGCTTCTTGCTGTGCCACCCAGTCTTCTTCTGTTCTCTCCATCGCGCCTGGAAAGCCATTTCTCGCTGCTGGACGAAGATGTTAGTCTTCCACGTCTAATCTGAAACTGAACGCAAAAATAAGTGGTGGCCAGTTACTTCATTGTCGTATAGCATATGCAGTGTGGGAGTTTGATTTGATGTGTACTTTCTCATGGAATCATGGTCTTTCTAGTGTTCATTTCAAGGATTCATTACCTACCCCTCGGTTACTTGAAAATAGTAAAGATACATACACAAATTAAGAATAGTGATTCTTATCGTGGACCGTACACGCTTAAGAAAATAGTGGTAACGTGTACGGTCCAGGATCTCGGGTTTAAGGGGTTAAACCAGAAATTTTATCGTGGATTTGGAATATGGGGGCGAAGAGCACGGACAGTAAGACGAAGGCTCCTGCTAGTACACACTCTCATACTCTCAACACTCTGGTATTATACGGAACATATCAGTATCCCTAAAGAGTACACAAAAAGATGGCAACGGATGATTACGAAATTTGTGTTGGCTAAAAAGACAGATGAAGATTCTACCCAACTCTACCAATCCAAGCAGTCCGGTGGTCTCCAAATACCACATATCGAAACGCAACTTAATGTTCAGAGGATACTTATGCTACAACAGTTTACAACGCTGTTATTGTCTAATTCCGCTGAAATTTGGCCATCCTTAGCCGCTGTCTCCTTCCGGAACTCGATGCCATTTTTTCAGATCTAGACACATTAAGTTTTCTTGACATCTCACCAACAAAACTTAAATATCTCTTTCGTTTAGATGCATTATCGGAATGGTGGGTAAGTTCATGGCGGTTGTGGCATAAAATTAAATGGCCCCTCAAGAGCAACAACGATCCTCTCGCTATATCCCTGCTAAAATCTCCGATTTGGTTGACGAAGAATGAAGTATTACACTATGAAACACCAAATGCTCGTAGACGTAACTTAATCGCTGTTGTTGAACCACGACGAAGTTATCGTCTCAACATTGCGACGTATGTCGTACACAAGTTTGGACAACATTCTTCAAGACTTTGGACACTGGCCAACACAAAGCGAGTTCATAAGAAAAGTGATCACAGTTTCAGACTCATATTATCCTGAAAGGAAGCGAAAATGTTGGATTGGTAGACTGTACGTGGAACTAACGCAAGTTTATCGCCAGGTTGAAACTATCTTAGGCGACAATCTAGCTAGTATTACTCACAACTCGGTCTTCGGTCCTAACGTGGGAATCAGGGTTACAGATAAGCTCGTGCTCTTCCCAAACATTCAACGCCCGACACTTAAACAAATATTCATACCGAAACCTTTAGAAGCCGAACAACATCCGATCTTCCAAGATCTGCATGGTGGAATAGTGAAGGAATTTGTCAAGTTCAGCAAAGAAGAACGGTGTCTCCTTCTTCCAGTACAAGACGATTTACAAATGAGGTTAGCACTACGACTACTACCTGTTCGGTCAAGATTTTGGTTCCTTGCTAACCAGATTCCTGATGTGAAAAGCTGTCCCTTTAACGACTGTGGTGCGATGGAAACTGCAAAGCATCATGCCAGCATTCCGCGGAACTTTGGAATGTTCTGTGGGGAGACTGGAAAGGTCTCTTTGGTGGTAACCTTTCCTGGGTCACGTTGGTTCTGCCTTATAAATTACAAGTACTTCAGCGGTGGCAAAATCATCGTTCGGAAATACTCAACTTGTGGAATATATTGCGGTGTATTACTCTTCATCACTTATGGAGTCAACACAATCGCCTTTGCTTTGAAACAAACAACCGAATGGACCCTTTACAACAATCGCTACAATTTATAGTACGTTTAGCTCTCACTACAGACGTCTACTTCGTTACACTAAAAACGATGACAACAACACTTACACAGCTATCATACAGAAGTTACGGTCCACGGAACATCTAGGAGACTATATAAGACGCAACGAAGAACACTTCCGAGTTCGACATATTCAACTCCATCTCACGTTCCGCACAGGAGTAATCTTCCTAACACTCACAGACTAAGACAGATACATAGCAAATTGAGAAAGTATCATAATCGGTAATCGAATCACTTCTCTCCCTCTAGTAATTCGTATTACAGGCCAAATTACCTAGAACTATAAAATAAGCAGGCTAAAATTCACTCTATCGTAACTATTAAGAGTTGTAGTCTTGATAGCACGCTTTCTCTAAGGAAGGTGCTCGTATGACCACGACAGCTTTAACGAGACAAAAGGAGAAGCAAGATATTACAGATCAATTTGTAGCTCTAATTCACCTCATGTGTGGATGGATGCTCCTTCGAGAAATGTTGTAGCCTATCTTGAATTTCGGGGTCTTGTCATAGATAGTTGCAACCGCTGGAGATGCTCTTCGTACTGGTTTATCACAATGTAAGTTGGACCTTGGCGCAAGCTCAATCGTCAGGGAAGAAGTTTTCTTCAAAATTGTATTCACAAATAATAACAAGTGTGTTTCGACAGCAGATAGCTTCTGTGTGACTCGAGTCTCGCTAACTCACGTTACCACGGCCGTAGGTGCCCTCTGGACATTTGTATTCATCTGGGAGCAGCGAGCGCTGCAACGCGTTGAAGGCATACTGGCGCTTGCCGGTATTTTTGAGTGCGTTCTCTAGGCGAACCCCGTTGCTGCGCATGGTAGATACCGTGCGGACCGCGAATTCTTCCGGCAGACCGTGGTTCTCGCTTAGCAGACGAACCTGTTCAAGTGTCACGGACATGCTCGTACGGTCTTTGGCGCTTTTGCATGACGTCACGCGGCCAGCACCCAGCAGTCGGCACAAGTGAGAGCTCTCCTGAATAATCTTCGGGTGTTTCGATTTCACCACCTGCCGTTTGCTAGCAGTGGCGATACGCTCCTCCAGGGATTCCAAGAGAGGCGCGATCTTGCTCATTGGCGTTGGAACTGCGTCCGGCTGTCGAATAAAAGCAAAGTTAGTTCAATGAAACCAGAACTTTCACTAAACACCTCAATAAACGTACCCTTTGTGTCGCAAGTTGCTTGTACTTCTCGATGTAGCGAGTCAAGACGAAGAAACTCTTGCGGTTGATGATATCTTGCAGAGTCGTCTTCCTGCTACTGGCGTTATTTGCTAGAGTCTGCATCTCATTAATTCCTTGTGTGAAGATCACTGGAGTGACAGAAATCGAGCCACCTGATCGAATGGTGGATGGGATGGAGGCCTGTACATCTTCGGAACAACGTACACCGATTGCGACTGTGAATGTCCCCTTGGTGGACCCCTTGCTCAAGCGCACAGACACAACGCTAGGTAGCGTCGTATTCTTCATGTGCAAGTTAAGCAGAGTGGAAGGAAGGTGTGCAGGTGGTGAAGTATCCAATACAAACGTGACGTGCTTGAGCGCGTCGACAGCTGCAGAGAAGTCTTCAAGCATCCCGATTTCCTTGCCCTGGGTAGACAGCAAAGATTCAACCTGGAATAGGAAGCCGATCGAGGCAATCGTGTTCAAGAATGTTCGGTCCGTCGGGTGTTGCAACGAATATTCCAACTGTCGACAGAAGGATGTGACCAAAGTTGTCAGGGCCTGTGAGAAGCACATGTCGAACCGTGTCGTGAGATGCCATCGCGTCTCGTCCGTAGAGCGTACGGCCGCATTGATCCAGTCCACCTCATCGATGTTGCTCTTGTCCGACACGTCACTCTGCACTTTCGACAAGGACCGCTTCTGCAATGTCGAGCGCAAACTGAGAATACTGCCGTTGTGACGGAACTTGAAGCAGTGTGCTGCAAATGCGCCTACCGTTACGGTAGGATACACCCTAACGTTCGGGGACGTCCGTCTTGATCGCTGCGAGCGTAGATCGGCTGTTGGTCCAACCCACATGTCTTGCACGTGAAGGTTAATGGGCAAGAAGCGCAGCACGAGGCTCTTCTTCTCCGTACTGGCTTTGAAATTCAGCCCTTCCTCCGCACGGTCAATACACAACTGATGACACTCTCGCAGCGCTTCGACGTACATCTTGCGCTGCTGGACACGTTCATTCAACCAAGTTTGTACCACCGTTTGGTCATTCTCACCTTGAATCTGCTCAATCAAGTTGTCGTACAGGTTACCGACCATTCCGCTCTTCACTCTCGCCTCAAAGCCCGCAGCATCAGCCTGTGCGTGTGCAAGATCGTCAGCTCGTTCGGTAACGAGCAACTCCAAGTACTGTCGAGGTAGTTCGTTTGTAAGAGGACTTTCAGTCATGTCTTCGATCACCATATCGTCACCTTCAGCGAACTGGAAGCTTTTTGTAATGTAGAACCCGGAGTTTTCCTTCAATTGACGTGGTGAAACGGTCATAGACTTGACTCGCAGGCGAGGAACCGAGGGATCCACTTCGACGATAGTAGCTCCTGTTGCAGCCGCGACATTCGGAGATTCGGTGCCAGTGCCATCGCTGAGGACTGTCGAAATAGGCGATCGATTGCGGTACGACACTTGTCGTGCTATCAAATTCACCTCATCTGACGCTAGCATGTCATCGCACGCACATGAGAACTCACAGAATACCTTAGGTCGCGAAGGTGGTGCCATACCCATGCCGGATACACGGGCAATTCTTGCACGTTCATCAAGTTGTCGGGAAGATGCACGCATCATTTGACGAGACTCGCGCAAGTCACCGTCGGACGACGGTGAGGATACCTTCTCCGGGATTTCGTATACAACAAATCGGAGAAGCGGGTTCGCAGGCATTACGGGAATCTGCAGTACCGACAAGAACGTAGCGATTTGCGTTACACCACTGCCATTTTCCGAGTTGCCAGTCACCAACGTAGGCAGAACCGTTTCTGTAAAACCCACGCGCGACCACTTTGCTGCTGGATTAGACACCGGTACGGGTGTGGGTAGAGCCCCAGGACCAAGCAGTGACAATGAATGACTGCGGCGGCTAAGAATTCCTTCTTGGTGCAATCCACTCTCGATAAAAGTGCTGATCGAAGAACGGCGGTAGCTCAGTACTGGAAGATCTTCATAGTAATCATCACCAGTTACATCATTTTCGCCTGCTTCAGGGGCAGTATTTTCTGCAACGTAGAGCTCAACGAAGCAAGCGTGCGTAAGAGGAATGGGTGACACCAGCTGTATAGCTAGCGCAAGTACATTCTGCGCGCCATCGACACTTTCCTGCCCAATCGGGTTGTATTCTGTGTCTGGAAAGCGCAAAATGCCAGCCCAGCCATCGCTTAGCCCTGTACCATTTCCAGAAATGTCGAATTTGCCACTTTCAACCTTCTCGGATATGCTTGACATCGTTCGATGAAGCAGCTGAGGGTCTTTGACGTGCAATGACGGGTTCCAATTCATACCATGCAAGCGTGGATTCCATTGTAGCAGCAAAAAGCCAATCGGTGGGACCAAAGTCGGCAGCCAAATAGAAAAAACATACCACACGACAGAGTTGATGCTCCAGTTCTTCCAATGGAGAATGGAGTTCATGATGCAGGATGTTCCAAGCACAAGTGCAATCGATAAGATCACAACCAGGTACGTGATCAGCGACTTCTTCATGATTTTTACCACATGATCATCGAAGATATCACCAGACTGATCGATCAGGCGCACGCCGCGCTGGATCACGAACGTACCGAGGACAAGCAATGCCACCGAGGTGAGGAAGATTAATAGCTCGGCACTCTGATGGAGTGGGAAGAACCAGTCTGAGTAGCTGACATCTTTGCAGACATTGTTCACCGCATATTTCCACTGCGTAGGCTGCAAATCGGGGCAGTAGTCTTCTGAGCACAGCCGCATGGTGTAGAACGGGTTTTTGAGGTAATCGTCGTATGTGCATTTGTAGAAGTCTGTGAGGCTGACGACCCCAAAAAGTTGAGTGCCATAGAATGCCACGTTAATGATCACATAGATCGTGAACACGACTAAGCGCCCAGACGGTCCCACATCGTGGAACAGCACGGTGGCCCAGTGAAAGCACACCGAAGTCATCATCGTCCACGTGAAGCAGACAGAAATGGCGTACAACAAATAGTAGATATCGGTTCCACTGGCTGAGGACGCATTTGTCGACACCCTAATCCAGATTGCGTTCCCAACGATACACAGTACGAAAATCATCATCACAGACAAAGACGTCATGTCGTTGTAGAACGTTGGTCGCGAGAAAGAAATGCCATTCTGTTAACAGCGTGCATATACACATTAATTTTTCGTATCAGAGATAGTTTAGAAAGAAGACTTACCATCCGTGTAACGAGAACAGCACCAGCCAGAGCAACAGCGAAGAATGTGATTGACATCACGCTGTACACACTCAAAGTGTACTTTGAATCTGTACCAGAGCATTACGATATGATCATGAGTGTACATGTTCAGGTGCACGAGCCAAAATAGAAAATACATACATGTCTTCGCGTGCACCAACGTCTGCGCGCAATCACTTCCCATCACGTCACTATCGTCCATCAGAATTACCTCGCTGAGGGGAGGTAGACGGAATCCACTTGTGTTGTCATTCTCGCGATCCTCATTTCCAGTCCAGGCAACGTTAGTCACCTGAATCTGGAAGGTGAACATCGTTCTGATCTCCCATGAATCGTTTGTTTTGACACCCGAAGGGAGGAGATCCGTCACGCAGAAGTAAGTGATGTTGTCACTCGCGATATTCAAGTTCGTATCACCTGGATCAGCGTAGAGGTTGAGGAACGGATTTCCACCTTGAACATATGAGGCTTGTGCGGAAGATCCGAAGCTCACAGTAGAGGTAGGCTCACGCCCTTTGCTTGCACAGTATGAGGAGCGTAAATCAACGCACACTTTTGGGTTGTCGGAGTTGGGCCCAACGATGGTTGACGTCGAAAACGACAACATCATGATCTCGGTATCTTCTTCCATCCACACTAGCGACGATTCCAAGCGGCCTCTTCGGACAGGGGGCAACGCCATCGTGGCGAGAGTAAGAGCGCTCAAATCTTCGACTGAGGTAGTTGAACCGGTAGCAGTCACTGTTAACTCCCGCGTGCGTCTGGAGGCCGCAGCAGACTTGAGCATTCCAGATGATGTTTCGTAAGATAGCGACACACTCACACCCACAGAGCTGCTGGATGGACTAACACCTGTGACGATACTTTTAGAGAGAACAAAGGACATTGGGCCTCCTGAGCTTGCTGTCATTAAATCCCCCCGGCTGTCGAGCAGATCCATTACATCGACAAAGCCATATCGGTGAGTGTCGCTGTCACAGTTTTTGCTGTTCGTCACGTCAGCACAGCTGTGCACACGCACGGATAAAAGATGATCTCCGTCATCGTCATGCAGCGTCACTTCAACAGCAGTGTTTTCCCACGCAACAAATCTCCATCCACTAGGGAGTGAAATAGTGATCCACCATTTGCTATTACGTGTAGTCGGATCTTCTTCACCCAAGTTGTAGAATGCTCCGATGATATCGGCAGCCAGAAGAGTGAAAGTCGCTTCTGCCACACTGCTAGGAGTGACCGTGGATGTCAGGACCTTGTAGGAATCCGTGGATACACAAGTCTTGTACCCTGACGGGCATGACCCATCCGAAAGCTTGTTTTCGCAAGTAGAGCCGCTGGACTCACCAGGATATTGATTCTGGCATTCCGTAGCTTTGCACCGGCAATAGGTTGATGTGTAGGGTATGTACGTCCCGCTGCCATTCAGCTGAAACACAAGCACAAATATTACACAAGTCCGAGTTAGTACCAAAGTGATATCGCGTCAGTCAAATGCAAAGGTGATGCAATAACGAACCCAGCTTTCGCTTCCAGACTCAGATTCACTCGACGAACTGTTGCTTGCTGTGAGCGAGAAAACCTTGACAACCTCATCCGACCCGCTGTATGATCCTGTAGTGGAGTCTGCAGGCGACGATGCTTCCGTTGACACCACCGCTTCTCCTGTCGAAGTAGTAAGATTGTTTGATGCCTCCGGGGATGGAGTTTCCATTGTTGCAGCTGAAATATTAGAGCTTGGTGCTAATGTCCCTTCCAAAATGCTGGAGCGTTCCTCTGAGTACGAAGGAGCAGTCTTGGTGGCGAATTTGCTGTCATCACTCGAACCTACCTCAACCTGAACACCACCTGATCCGCCAGAAACATCCACGCCTGGAGGTTTTGCGGTAATCTGAATGTTCGGGTCAACATCCGAAGAATTCGGAGCAACCTGGTTGCCTTGGGAGCTGACTGACGTAGTCTCAAATCCATGTGATCCAACGGAAGCGTCGATATCTGCTGAACTGGCGTCAACGTGGACGCCCTCAAAACCTACAGATGCGTCGATATCCAGCGAACTAGCAGCAATGTGCACACCACCAGATCCAACAGATGCGTCAAGATCTCTCGAGCTGGTTTCAATGTGGACCCCACGGTGGCCAACAGTAGCGTCGATATCGCCCGATCCGACGGTGACATCAATACCACCAGAACCAACCGAAACGTCCAAGTCGTGAGAACCAACCGAGATGTCTAAGCCATGTGATCCCATTCCAATTCCCACACCGTTCGATCCTACCGTTGCATCGACACCATCAGATCCTACTGAAACACCCAGGTCCGTCGAACCTGAGCCCACCGAGATATCAACACCAGACCCAACTGAAACACTCAAATCGGTGGACTTTGAGCCCACCGATACATCAACACCTGCAGAACCCATCGAAATACCTGCAGATCCTGCCGATACATCAATACCTGGACCCACTGCGATGTCTACCGATCCGATCGAGATCTCCAGGCCAGCAGATCCCAATGTGAAGCCCAGCACTCCGTCCTCGTGCTCCTCTCCTGAACCTGAAGCTGCTCCACTAATGCTCGACGATTGGCTGCAATCCTCTGACTGTAACTGGGGAAACTCGATCGTCTCGACGTCTTCTGTACTTCCCGAGCATTCAGACAAGCTGGCGCTTCCCTGTCCATTGCCCAACTGCAGCACCTCCGGTTCTTGTGGGTCCTGAACGACAGGACTTCGTCCATCGTCGGCAATGTCTCCTCTCGCAAGCCTCGTCATGTGCTCGAACTCGAGTTCTATCACATGTTTCTCTAAGGCCGCGATGGCTGGTACCGAGTCCAACGCCTCTGCTTCTACCAAAACGAGCGTCAGAGACGTGATGCTAAAGTTAAAGGCCAATAATCAGTCTCGCTTCACCTTCAGCTGCGGCGCTGGTCGACAGAGTCGACGCAGAGGCGAGCAGCAGCAGCGCCGCCGTGTACATGCGCCTCCCGCCACCTCGCACAAGTCGACGCTACGGCGCATAGAACAAAAGAATGGCATGAGGAGGAGGTTTCAGTAGCGATATAGACTGGAAGCGCCAAGTGAGGGCGTCACTGGACGCTGTAATGAGCTCCAGTACGTACCCGCATGAGAGGCCGACGAGTACAGTGCGCGCTATCGTCTCGGTTGATTGTGAGGAGCGCGGGTTGTGTGCGATGTGACGAGGTACAAGACATTAGTTAATTCGGGACGAAAGAGAGAGAGATGTGCACGGGGATGCATTGGTCTTATTGTAAACTAGTGTAGTGTGTCGGAGTGATTGTAGCTTTTGAAACTATGACCCATAATGAAAGATGCTTTCGACAGTGGAACTGCACAAAATGGTGATGCATCTGGCTATTCGCTCTGACCTCCTGTATCTTGGTTTTAGTATTGCGAGTAAAGTGTCTGAAATGCTGGCCATTTTGAAGCGGAGGAAACCGTCACGGACCTCGAATAAGATCAACGACCAAAGTTGATGTACATGACTGTTGCTGCCCGCTAGAAACGTTATCGTATCGGGATAAATAGATTTAGGTGTGTTTCAGCAGTTTTAGAAGACCAATTGCATTTTAGATTCAGAATAACCGCACAAAGACAGAGCAAGAATAAATCTGGGAGCTTCACTCTGCCACTCGAACAGAAGCCCCTTTTCCAAAATCTAATAACCATCCAAATAGAGCTCCCTGTTTCAAACGACTGCAGTCTTTTGTCCAGCCATTTTATCGCGAGCATCATGGCTGACTACGAGAGCGGCTCAGAGCACGAAGACGTGGAGCGGATCGTGCGCGAGGCGCCTAAGCGCTTAGGCCAGGACAAACCCAAGACCAAGAAGGAGAAAACAAAGCCTGTCAAGCATGTAGGCAAGTATACTCGTAGCGGCGGCGTCTCGCAGCACCGCATCCGCGGAATCCGCGACAAGAAGCTCAAGGGCTCGTTACAGCGCGCTAATGAGAAGCACAAGTTAGCAGCCGAGTCCGCCGCCAAATCCGAAATTTTACTGCCGGATCAGGTCGGATTTCTGGAGGCTGAAGGGCTGGAAAAGACGTATAAGTTCACGCAGAAGCAGCTCGCGGACAATGTCGACATTAATACTGCACGCAAGATCTTCGGGCTTGACCTGCCGGATTATGGTTCCTACCGCGTCAAGTACACGCGCAATGGACGTAACATGCTGCTTGGTAGTCAAAAGGGCCACTTGGCTCAGATGGATGCACTGCGCATGAAGCTCACGTGTGAGTTTCAGGCGAATGACCTTGTGCGCGACATCAGCTTCTTGCACAACGACTCGCTGTTCGCCACGGCGCAGAAGAAGCATGTGTACATTTATGACAACACTGGTGCTGAAGCACATTGTATTCGGACAATCCCAGAACCACGCAAGATGGAGTTTTTGCCCTACCACTTCTTGTTGTCGACTGTGAGTGGCAATGGTCTGTTGACATATCACGATGTGACGGAAGGAAAGCAGGTGTCTACACACCGCACCAAACAGGGATTGTGTGACACTATGGCCCTAAACCCGTGGAACGCAGTTGTGAATCTTGGTCACGCGAGCGGTATTGTGACGCTTTGGACACCAAACATGTCGGATGCTGTTGTCAAGATGCAGTGCCACCAGGGACCGAGTACGTTGTGTTCTTTTGTTCTGTGTTGATTGTTGACTTACATATGGGTTGTGTTTGTCGTTGCAGTTCGCTCAATGGGCATTGACAACAGCGGAAAGTATCTTGTTACCGCTGGTGCAGACAGAAAGGTGAAGGTATTTGACTTGCGCAAGTACCAGGAATTGAACAGCTATTACCTGACGGCAGCTGCCAACACTATGAGTGTGAGTCAGCGTGGACTCGTGGCAGTAGGTTTTGGTCCGAACGTGCACGTGCTCAAGAGTACCTTTTCGTCGGGCTCACCCATTCGGCCATACATGACATACCAGATTCCAGGATCAATAATCAGTTCGCTTGCGTTCCGCCCATTCGAAGATGTGCTAGGTGTTGGTCACGCTACAGGTTTCAACTCAATTGTGATTCCAGGCTCTGGTGAGCCCAACTTCGACACGTACGAGGCAAACCCGTACGAAAACCACAAGCAACGTGACGAGTCTGAGGTGCGCTCGTTGCTGGAGAAGATTCGTCCGGAGATGATCACATTGGACCCGAACGCCATCGGTCGTGTTGACATGGATCCGGCAGAGGAGCAGGAGAAGAAGATTTACCAAATGCAGCGTGCCAACGGTGACGGTAGTGCCAAGAAGCCCAAGAAGAAAATGCGCGGCAAGAACCGTCCATCGCGGCGACTGCGCAAGAAGCAGCAGAACGTCGTTGATGCACAAAAGCAACAGTTCCGGGAGCAGCTAGCCAACAAACAGAAACGCCAAGAGCGGCAGGAGCAGCAGCGCGAGTGGAGCGAAAAGGCTGAAAGTGCGCCCACAGCACTCAATCGGTTCTTCAAGAAGTAGATGCACTCTGTAATACAAGCAGCCGGTCACTTTCATTAGACACATCAATTACTCCTCATCGTTTCTACCATCTTCGCGTATCATGATCACCGCTCGTACCAGTAAGGAGCAGTGCAACAAGAATGGTGATATCATGACCAACGACACCTTTATTGCGCCACAAATCAACCACATCATGACCTTCGTTGCGCCAGACGGGAAACCAGCAATTTGATCGTAGCTTATGCGAGGTAGCGGTACGTGTTAGCTTGATCGGGGTCGCGTTCTAGGTACTCACGGTCGATGAGAGCCTCGATGCGGCGCTTGATGACCTTCAGGTTCGGCTTGAAGAATGCCAGCTGGCTCAACACCTCCGAAATAAGCTGCTGGTGCTGAAGCGTTTTACGTGCCTTCATGATACGCACAATTGCGGCTTCTATGGCTATGCTGCGGTCCTCCTCCACATTCTTTTGGCTGTGGCTTTCCTCGAGAGAAGCCATCGGGATACGCAGCTTACGCATCGGCGAAGCAAACGTGCGGTTCACGGCGAACTGGTCGCTAGTAGAGATAGTCTTACCAGCAGGTGTCTTCGTAAGCAGCTTGTACTTACCGCACGATAGAGAGTGCATAATACGCTTTACCACATCAACAGTAAGGTTCAACGACTCGCGCACAGCCTCAAACGAAAGTGCACCCTCTCCTTCGTTAAATAGCAGTAATGCTACCGCCTGCAGCGTTGTCACCTGCAGATCATACCATTTCTTTTTGGGAAAGTTGGCACGGATCGTAGCGTTACCAAGCGAGTGCACCCACTGCAACCGACGGTGGCTTGTCTTCGAGTCATAGTACACCTTGAAGAGGTTCATGCAGCGGACCATGAGCGGCGGCATCGTAACCTCGAGGATGCGGTACGACGGCCAGTAACCTGTCGTCAGCACCTGCACGCTGAATTCGAGGTTCACAGCAGCCTCGTTCGAATCGCTCTCACGCTGTTTCTTCAAGAAGCCTTCAAACTCCTGGTGATGATCACTGCCGATGGCCAAATCGTTCATCATACCTTCCATCTTACCCGTGAACTGCGCACCGCATCGCAGCTTCAGCTTACCGATCATAAGCACTTCGGCATCAGCAGAAGCAGACCGTTGATTTAGGAGACGCTTAGCGAGTTGATTGCGGTAGATCTCAGCAAACAAATCCTTGTCCGTAAGGTACGAGAAAACAAACACCACCTTCTCCAGGTAATCCTCCACCTGCTCATCGCTAAGCTTTTCACCGCCAGTCTTAAGGATACGGTCGCAGAACGTACTCATTAGCTTGGCCGAGCTGTCTGGACCAACATCTTTGTTAACGAACTCAACAAAAGCCTCCTTCAGAGCCTTCTGGAACAGTGAGTTGCCCGCGAATTGTTCGTTCACAATACTGCGGAACTTGTCGTGGATGGCAAGAATATCCTTAATGAACGTAGGGTCCGAGCTAGGATCACGAATATTTCCCGAGGCGACAGCATTAGCGCGCTTGGCCACAATATCATTACCCACAGCAGTAATGTGCTGCTGAACAAGGTCCGCAATTGGCTCCAGTCCGTTCTTAAGTCGAGCAAACAGGCGGTACATTCGCGCCAAGTCGTCAAGTTTGTCGTTCTTCAACAGTGCAATAACACCTGAGTTCTCTCTTTCAATAAGTTCCTTCTGCGCCGCCTCGAGCAGTACACTCTCCAGCTTCTTCACGAGCTTAGGTTCCGTGGACTTGTGCAGGTACGTGTTCACACGACTGCGTTCACTTTGCAGGGCCTCCTCAACCTTCTGGAGGTACACAGGTGTCGAGTCTTCACTGAGCCAGCCCTTGGACTTGCGTTCATAGTACGTGGCACTAGTAGTCACAAGATCCGCCTCGAGACAGCTCTGGTAGACGTCAAGATACTTCATACCCATCACCTCAAAGATCTCGACACAATTGCGCATGAGCGTCGTGTCAATGATTTCTCCATTGCGCTCCTTCTCAATGAGCTCAATCATAGCGTCCTTGACGCGCACCTTGACCTTCTGAAAGACCATGCGGTCAAAGCTTTGCAGACCGGCATCGTCCAGCGTAGGGAGCGAGTGGTGCTTGACGTAGTAGCGATCCAGATACATAAAGAAGCGCGTCATCCACTTCATCATGAGCTTATGATTGGTCCATCGTTTCACGAGCTCCTGTAGGAAGAATTCGTCGTGTGCCTGCTCCAGACTGGGCAGTACCTTCTCCTCCAGGTACGTGTCAAAGGTCTGGCCGTGACGGTCGTAGAGCTGTTCTGAGAAATTGTATGGCGAGCGCTGTGTGCACATGTTGTAGCACGTCGTGTAGATGGGCATGAAGGCGTTGGGCGGGAAGGGCGACACCTTCACTTGGTCGAAGCCCTTGTCCAGGATGTCCAGCAGCACGTCAATGGCCTTGGGCTTGATCTCCTGGTCCCAACCTTCCTCGAGCGTGATCATGTTCTTCCCACTCATGGCGTCGAGATGTACAAGAGGCGACACTACGTGGAAGACACGAGCTTCTGCGTCGTCTCTGAGAAATGGCAGGTCACTTTGCCTCCCTTTGATAAGATCACAGTGGTCAACCTTTGATAAGCATATTTTAAGGGATTTTGCTTCTATTACAGAATAATAAGCTGGTTTGACATTACTAAATGATCAACACTTTTGTTAACTACCTCGTTTCAGTGATATAGTAGTGAAGTTGTCTCCTTGATAATAATAGTTTGTACCCAAGTTTAGGAACATCACTCTGGTTGTATCATTTTATCCAATCAATGCTTTCAAGTCATGCAGTGTTCCTATTGGTTAAAATGAACGGAAACCGCGACGACTCAGTTCCAGCAAGTACCAAGCGACGGCGCCTGTCCTGCCTTCCTCTGTGCATCCACGTCGACGACCGCCGTCTCGATAGCGCATTGTACATCCAAGCAAGCCACACTCTGTCTATCGTCTATCCATCCAACTCCGCGACACTTAGTCTCCGTCCTACACGACATTACACGGCGACTCCTGTACAGCTCATCATAGCAGACCCTCTCTACGCTGATACGCACTTACACAGATCCTGGCTATCGCAATCGTCACTTCAACATGCTCCGCGACATCATGATGGGGTCATGGGAGTTCTCCGCCTCCTTTTGCGTAGGCCGCAGTCGCGGCTGCGAGGTCAGTATTGCCACTTCTGAGGAGACACGCACTGTGAGCAAGCGCCATGTGGGCATCGTCCCTCTCACGGAGACGCTAGCGACCTCAGCATATGCTGGTTCTGGCAAGCGACGCTGGCTCATCTACGATCTGGAGACGATGAACGGTACGGCAGTGAATGGAGTGGAGATACCCAAAGGAGGCAACCAAGAGCTTCATGACGGTGACGAGGTGGTGCTGGCCTCCGCCATGAGACAAAGTGTCCGTCTCCTGGTTCAGTTCCCTGACGATGCACACTCGCGCATTGTAGTAAAGGCACTGGCACGTGCAGCCATACCTTCACCAGCTCCGTTGCACCGCCGAGCAACGACACCGGGGTCGTCTCCACATCGCTCACCGCGAATTATAATGACCAATTCGGTAGCTGCTGCAGGTTTTGGAAGATCAACAGTGACAATTACAGGTAGTCCGGCCTTTACGAGGACAGGATGTCGATCATTGGCGGGAACACCACACAGTGATACCAACATGATGACACCTCCACCGCAGAATCTTTCACAGAAACGAAGTCGCAGCAGTCCGAGGAAAACAACACTTAATGAAAATATGGAGAAGAACAGACAAGATGATACGCCAAATAGCCAACAGAGGAAACGTTCACGTCGTGGTGGTGTTATCGAGGAAGAAGCAGTAGCTGTTGAAGGAGATTCAAGTACTGCTAAACGAGCCCGGGAGCAGGAGAAGGAAGAGCGTGAACGATTAATGATGTGCCCCGTATGTCTGGAGTACTTTCACAGCAGCGCAACGCTGCCGTGTTCTCATACGTTCTGCGGATACTGTATCAGCAACTGGTTCCGCCAGTCACTGTCATGTCCAGAATGCCGCGACGTAGTGAAGACGGTTCCTGTTCGTAATCGTGCCCTGGATGAGCTGGTAGACCGGTTGGTGGGTCACACAGAAGCTTATAAGTCCCTTGTACGTCGTCGAGCTCGGATGCAGCGGCGGTCCATCGAACCACATCGATACGAGCGTGGCAGTGACAGGGACGAGGATGTATCGGAAGATGCTACTCGCGGCGTGGATAGTCTACATCTTGGCAGCAGCCGCATGCCAGAACCCAGAATGCTTTCTAGCGTCTTCTCTCGGTGGTCAGTGGAGGAGAAGCTCGCGTTTTCTGCTTACATCAACGATCAGTTCGGCGAGGCTCGCGTAGCAACGTGCAAGAAAATAGGGCTCTCGGAGTCTGCCGTGGACAGGGCCAACATGACTGAACTGCTAATTGCCGCGCAGAATCTACTGCTAGATTGCGGTGGTCTCCGTCTGGTAGGTGAAGAGTGCTGCCAGCGTCTGAAAATCTTCCTGTTCTTTGGCTGAGAGCAGTCTTAATCCAGCTAGGTTAGAT